>JANHZU010003291.1:135610-148120 GCA_032468055.1 Acrochordus granulatus
TAGCATAGTCAGTGTGATGGGTGTGAGCTTGGGAGGACTCCGGGAGGCAGTACAAGACAGGGGGGCCTGGCGTAATGCAGTCCATGGGGTTGCAAAGAGTCAGACACGACTGCGCGACTGAACAACAACAATCATTTCTACATAAAATTCCATTGAAATTATTTTTTATGAATATTTTTGGGATGTGGAATGGATCATCCGACTATACATTGTTCCCTGTGGGAAACTTTGCTTGAAGAGCAATTTGGACTAAGAGCATTCTTCCGGAATGAATTAGGCTCACATTCCAAGGTTCCACTGTACTTCAAAAAGTTAATGTTAAACTAGCTGAATGGGTTTCAAAATATCAAATGGAAAAAAAACATAAACTTTAATTGAATGGGATCTGACCTGACAATGATGATTGGGAATGGCATCTTTGCATTTTAGAGATAAAAGTGTTGAGCCAATGTGGAACTCCCATAAAAAGGAACACTGCTTGGAATTAATGTTCTTCAGTCACTCAGTTGTATCCAACTTTTTTCGACTCCATGAACTGTAGTATGCCAGGCTTTCCTGTCTACACTGCCTCCCGGAATCCATCATATCCATGATGCTATCTAACCATCTCATCCTCTGCCTTCCCCTTCTCCTTTTGCCTTCAATCTTTCCCAGCATCATGGTCTTTTCCAACGAGTTTTTTCTTCGCATTATGTGGTCAAAGTATTTGAGCTTCAGCTTCGATATCTGTTCTTCCAATGAACAATTGGTTGATTTCCTATAGGACTGACTGGTTTGATCTCTTTGCAGTCCAAGGGACTCTCAAGAATTTTCTGCAGTACCACAATTCAAAGGCATCAATCCTTCAGCGTCCAGCCTTCCTTACGATCTAGCTCTCACAGCCATATATTACTTCTGGGAAAAACATAGCATAATTATTTGGAGGCAGTGAAGTATTTATTTAATTCATGTGCCGCCCACCTCTTCAATCAGGTCATTCTGTGCAGCTTACAAAGAACAAAAAGATAAATATAAAAACCAGTAAAATTTTAAAAACTATATAAAAACTAAAATCAAGGAGACTGACAGAGGGGGTGAGTTCTTATCCCATCACCTACCTCTAGTGGTGTAAGCTCCCTCGGGGCCCGAAGCCAATTGGCAAAGCCAGGTTTTGATCTTCTTCTGGAAGGTCAAAAGAAAGGGAACAGATCTCATCAAAAGGGAGCGTGTTCCTCAGGATGAGGACCATAACAGAAAAGGCTCTTCTCCTTGACCCTGCCCACCAAAATTCCTTGCTATGAGGGGTTGCAGCAGGCTCTTCCTGCATGTGGGACAGGCTAGAATGAGATGGATGGATACCTGGACCCATGTCATATATAATAATTACCATAATATATAATATCTGATAACAAGGCTCTTAAAACAAACTTGTGGTGAGACTATATTTGCTGTTTCACCATAATTTGTTTAAGGCAGTGATGGCAAACCTTTTGAAACACTATTTCAAAAGTGTTACACCATGATATTGAGGTGCGGTGGCGCAGCGGATTAATGCTGCCAGTTATGTCGACCAGATGGCCGGCATGCTGGCAGGTCGATTCCCAAGCTCCGCATGACAGGGTGAGCGCCTGTCACTTGCCTCAGCTTCTGCCCACCCGGCAGTTCGAAAACACGTAAAAACTGGCAAGTAGATAATCGGGTACCACTTCGGTGGGAGCTGGCCGGCTTCAGCGGGACGGGCGAGGCGAGCAGTGAGAGGGTGAGCAACAAGGAGTTGAGCACGAGTCGAAGGCGGCCCACCCTCCTGCCGGGGGCGGAGCAGGAACTGCGGAGATGCCCGGATGCAACATCACCAGCCAGCAGGGGGCCGGGGTTAGTTTACACAATTGTATAAATATCTAATCTGTGTAAGCCGCCAAGAGTCTTTGGAAATTGGTGGCATAGAAATGTGTGAAATAAATAAATATTTTGGCAGACATGGAGTGTGCTCATGGTCTTCAAAGCTTCCAAAAATTATGCAAGAACAGTGTGTTTCTTCAGAGTTTGCAGTGGATGCAGAGCTACAGAAGAGCATTCCCTGAAGCTGCTTCAAGAAAAAAGGCCTCATGCAACCCACAGTAGTCTTGGGTAGGTTGCAGGGGTCTGTTAACACAGACTGAAGGTAAAAGGGACATGGAAGAGTGCTGGGCCATGGGCAATCGCACACCTCAGAAATGGCATGAGGCAGCGATTTTGAATGCCAGCGGTGGTGCTAGAACTGATGTTGAGGCCTGGACCTCTACTTCAGGTCCAGCCTTGGCACTGCTGCCAAGTGCCATTGTTCAGGGTGACCTAGTTGGGAGAGGGGGGAATGAAGAATTGTTTCTCTTTTGTTCAGGGAGAGGAGGTGATATGCCAGCAGAATCAAATTAGGCATTTGACACAACCAAGCCCAAAAAGTTTGCCATCATTGGTTTAAGGGCATTATATTTTATTGCACTTATTTCCTAAACAATTCAAAGAATTTTTCCTTGCATTATGATGTGCAGTTTTGCTCACTGCATCTTAAGGATTTTGTGGAACTAGAAAAGGCAATGAGAGGGCTCGAGCAGCACCTCTGCAAAGAAAGATAAAATTTAGCTTAGAATAAAGGTGGATTAGAGGAAGCATGATGGCAACATATTAAATCTCTCATGATGTTGGAATTCAAAGTCATCCATTGAAACTAAATGCAGCAAAATTCAGGAAGTTTATTCATTATAGATTTTTTTTTCTACAGGAGAGTCGACAGGATCATGGAGAATTAGGCTATTTACTAATATTATTTACCATACCTCCTGAATCATTATGTAGCATGATTTAATATCCCTTTCTGGAAAGTGACTTTAGAAAAGGACTAAAAGATAAAGGTTCCCCCTGCCAGTCACGCCAACTCTAGGAGACGGTGTTAAAAAAGGACTACCATTTTCTAAAGTGGGTTCCAGACATTCCCAAACACAATGGGTCACTAGGAGTTGTTTTCATGCTCGTTTTATTCTTTTGTGTTTTATTAACTCCTTGTGAGCTACTCAGGGCTACTGTGTATAATGATAGGTGGCTATGTGAACTTTTATAAATACATAAGTAAACAAAAACTTGGATTAGATTGACCTGTAGCTTTACTTGATATTAAAGGCACCAGAGAAGAAACTAGAGATTATGAATTCTAGTCCTATTTTATGAATTCTAGTCCTTTTTTAGGCATGAAGCCAGTTGAGTGACTTTGGGCCAGTTACACTCTCTTAGCTCTATGAAGAAGGCAGTGGCAAACCTAAAATTGCTGCAGGGAAAATTGCATGGACACATTAATGTAATCACCAGGAGTCAAGACTGTCTTAACTAAAAATACTGTAGTCGGGAGGAAGAGAGGACTATTTATATAATTAATATTTTAAGCCAACTAGCACTAATGATCTGGTCATTATAAAGATATAATCTATTTAACCCCATTATAAAATATCATCCACATCAAACTCCGTTCCATTTCTGAGACACCATAGTTCTTTTTTCCCCAAACACAATTTCCACTCTCTAGCTATACATTTTCAAATGTAGCAGTTAACTTCTATGTTTATAATATCATCTAGTGCTTCTCACCAATCCAGCATCTCCATTAAGGGAAATGCAGTTAGAAGGATCTTGGGTTTTTTCCCACTGATGTTGCAACGTAAGTATATCCCACCATAACACTGCAATAAAGCCAGAAAGTTTTCAGATGGATTTTTTTAAAGATAAACTTGAGAACCAGTTTGGTGTAATGATTAAAGTGCTGGACTAGAAACCAGGAAACTAAGGTTTAGTCTTCCCTGGAAACCAGGTGAGTAATTTTGGGCCAATTGATCTCTCTCAGCTCCACCACATAGAGCTGTTGTTGTGAGATAAATATAAGAAAGAAACATTACTACAGCACCTTGAGATGTTCCAAAAAAGGGCAGAGTAATTAATACTCTGGTTTTTCTTCAGATGGATAAATCTAATAAATTCAATAAATGTACAACTCTGCAGTAAACAGAAATAAGTGTTGCTAATTTATACAGGCAATAAAAAAGTAGCTTTACTTTTCGAATTCTTGGAGCTGTGTTTGCTTTTAGAATCCCAAAATATAGACAAACAACTCTATTGGAATTAAAGTTTGTAGAATTTTGTAATTATTTACTATTGCTAATTTGTTTGGGTACAGGATAAAATATAACCTTAGAAGAAAAAGCAACTGTGGATTTTTTTTCTTGCATATCCCCCTCTCTCAACATAAAAGAAAATGATGCAAAATGAGATTTAGCTCTAAATCCATTCCACCATTTGTAGTGATGTTACAGTATTCAATATTGCTAAGTTTGGGCAAATCCAATTTGAAAGTGCAGGGAAATTTATGTCGCTGAAAAAGCTACCATAAAACTAGGTTGGAAAAAGCAGTCTAAAGTGGGAAATAGTGCCATTGAATGCATTGGAAGAATAGATCATGTACTGTACTCGACCATTAAACTACTTAATCCCATTACAGGAAAAAAACACAAATATACATTCCTCTGGAGAAGATAGGCAGGACGGAGGATATGGAGAATTTTAAAATTAATTTGTATTATTTTAAATGTAGCTCATTTGGAAATTTTGTCTAAGTGTTCTTTTAGTATTTCTCTTAGCTTAATTTTACATTTATCCTGAGTTTTGAGTAAATGGACTATATTTGTTGTGTGTGTGTACATATACACATAGACATACATATATCACTTTCATTCAAAAAGAATCCTTGCAACTCCCATTAGTTTCATCCAAACAAATTCTCATTAAGTTAATACAATACTTCTGAAAGGGTGTCAGAAATTATTCCATGTCTTTCTGCTGAAAGAAGCACAAAGCTGTCTTTGACTTTCTTAACCTGTTCTTTCAAACTTCTTCAGTATGGGAGGTTAATTTTTGTCTTTCTCTCTGCCACAAAAAGGTAAACCAAAACTATTAATAAGCAGATATTATTGCATTTAATAGCAACAATTTGAGGGAAGCATCAGTATTTATTTTTGTGCATCTTCCTCTTAATGCTTAGTTTTTTGAACTGCCAACATATAATATGTTGACAAGCAGTTAAGACACTCGTCTTGTTGGCTGGAAGGTCAGTGACCTGAGTTCAAGACCTGGTACTGCCATGCAGCAGGGTGAGCGCCTGTTGTCCACCTCAGCTTCTGTCAACCTAGCAGTTAAAAAGCATGCACATTCAAGTAGATAAATAGGTACCACATACTTCAGTGGGAAGGATATCAGTGTCCTTGCAGCTTTGGCGTCTAGTCATGCTGGCGACATGACTAAGGAAGCATCCTCAGATGATTGCTGGCTCTTTGGCTTGGAAACGGAGATGAACACTGCACTCTAGAGTCGGTCACAACTGGCAGGGTAACCTTTAATTTTATTGACATATTTAAGGGGGCACAGTGGTCAAACCGTTAAGACACTGGGCTTGTCCGCCAGACGGTCAGTTCAAGACCCAAGCGCTCCCATTACTTGCCCCAGGTCCTGCCAGCCTAGCAGTTTGAAAGCATGTAAAAATGCAAGTAGATAAATAGGTACCATCTTCAGTGGGAAAGGTAACAGTGTTCCATGTGCCTTGGCATATAGTCATGCCAGTCACATGACCACGGAAGTGTCTTTGGACAACACTGGCTCTTTGGCTATGAAATGGAGATGAGCACCACACCCTAGAGTCAGACACAACTAAAGGGGGAAACCTTTACCTTTTATTGACATATTTAAGAGCTTTAATAGATTTTGTGCTTGTTTCACTAATCAGAACTCTTTTTGTCCTACAAATATTTGTTCTTCAGCAGAAGATAGATCTGTAACACATCTTTTCCTTTCAGACTAATTGCAAACTGTAATAATTGTGTGTTGCTTCCTCTTTTTTAATATACATTTTTTCCAGTCAGCTTGGACTATTACTCTCATTTGCTTACATCTTTTATTTCTTGGCTTATTTCCTTTTGGCTCTTTTTTTACTTAAATTGAGGCATCCATACCACTCAGAATGTTGCTGATAGTTTTATCTGTTTGAGAGTCTGATGTTTTTCTGCAGTGTAACAATATATTCTATGAAGAACTTTAAGGAGTAAGTGGAAAAGGTGATCATTCAATTACAACTAACTGACCTTGTTTCTTTGACAGCCCCCATATAGTCACTGAACTTTCAATCTTTTTTTTTAGAATTATTGTCATTTGATGTGAATGAGGGGGATTAAAACTTCTTTTTGTTGAACAGATGGTTATTCTTAAAATATCTTCTCAAGGATTGGTAGAACGTGGAAATTTAAATTATTTACAGATCAGTGACACATCAGATGTGTGCTCTCTTGCCCGGTTTTGTAAACGAGACTTGCACAATAAATATACTCCAAAATTACAGGCTTTTTGGAAATAATATTTTGGACTAGTTCTCATTACATACCTGATACATTAAAAAAGTAAAAGGTGTAACAGACACACTTCTACTTTTTTGGGGAAAATGTTTGTAAATGTTCAATGAATAATATTGGATTAGCTAAGTGCTGACTATGGAGAATTGTGACACTTGTTGGTCGTAAATATTCTGGCAAGTTTGGGCATCTACAGAGATCTTCCTTCCCTGTTAGGACAAATCTGAATATTATGCTAAATGTTTTTTAAGCTTTTAATGTAAAAGTAGTTTCTAAACAGAATTTACTGTTGGAGTGTGTGGATGTGGATTTAGACTGCAGCGCATAGGGGTTTAACCCTTCCTCCTTCTGCCCCCACAGCTCCAATTTACGTTGGGAAGGAAGTTCCCATTGGTGCCATGGAACCTTCCCACCTGAGTCAAATTGCAACCACAAGGTAGGGGGATTTTTATAAACACCATAGCAGTAGGGAGGAAAGATCCCTGCACATGCTACTTTATTTACCTTCATCCCCTATGACTGGTGGCAATTGCTGTTTAAAACTACACTTAAACTAAGACATGTGCAATATAAAACTAATCAAAGATGCCTCTGATTGTCAGTAAGTCAGAAATATGACAGCAATTTTATGTATGTCACAAGTTCTCTAAAACAGCCCTTAGCTGTTGTAGGGGTGGACTGTTTTTGTTATCAGAAATTATCATTATAAAATAAGAAAGAATGGATGCATCCCAAAGGGCATTCCTGACTATATTGAAGATTTGACAGTTGAAAACGTTATTTCATCTATTATCTGGCACCCTAATCTATGTTTTAAAAAACATTTTGAATAAGTGTTCCAGTTAGAAAATATCTTTGTCTTTTATATGTACGCACCCCATCTTTCCATCTGCTGACACATATCTCACAGATGAGTAGCAGAATCTCCTATATGCATTCACATAAAATAATCTCTAACAAGAATAAATATTTATTTTCAGTTCAGTTTTACTTATTTTCTTCTTTCCATTTATCCTAAGAACTTTTATGGAATGTGGCTATAGCTGAAATGTACAGATGCATGTAAGAAAATACAGCTGTTGCAAAAAATAGCACAAGGGAAAAATACTGAATAATGTGCATATAGAGAAAAAGATATTTGCAACAAATATAGTCAGTTAAGGAGCAGTTAAGTTTAAAAGAAGCAGAGAAACATGAAGGAGCAGTTAAGATTAAAAGAAGCAGAGAAACATAAAGCATTTGGGTGAAAATAAAATATTGTTTTGGAAGTGGATGAAAAGAGATAAACAAATTTCCTAAGCAGAGTAAATGGAATTAAAGTAAAAGTAACATTATTTGGGAAGAAAATGAAGTGAAAGAATGCAGAAGAGATATTTTAAAGATTTGTATGGGAGTAATGGTAATATATTAGTAAACAAGGAAAAAAACATGGAAAGGAAGTTACAAATACAAACAAATTGAAATGGTAAGGCTGCAGAAGAATGTTTAACAAGTATAATTGGCAAAATTACAGTGGGAGTAGCCTGTTATGTGTGCCTGGAAAAATTGTTGGCAGAATTCAGGTTGAAGGAAAGGTAATAATAAGCAAATCTGAACTGAAAATTTATATTGGGTAGCTTAGATAGATCAGATTTCTGTTCTTTGAAAGTTTACTGGAAAATGTATGAATGTGAGAAATGAAGTTTGTTGTGCATTTGTTGATTTAGAGAAAATATTGTCAAATGACTTGGCTTGAATTATGAAAGGGATCTATATCAGTGCAGAGTTTAAAAGCTAGTTGATAAATAAGGTAATTGTGATATATAATGGAGTTTGCATGAGGATAAATGGTTTGCTCTGCAAACAATTCAATGTTGAATACAAAGACAAGGATGTGTGATGTCCCCTTGAGTATTGAATGCATATATGGGGAAAGACATAAGGAATTCTGTTGGAGACAGAAATATGTTAGCTGGAAACATGAATGGGTATGTACTGCTCTTTACATTCACTGCTGGTATTGTTAGGAGAGAATCTGAATGATTTTCAGCAAATGTTAGATTATATAATATCATGAGAGATATGCATCTGAAAATTAATGTATTAAAACCAAGACTGTTACATTTGACAGAAAAAAAATGAATAATTGCAAGTTGTACATAAATATCAGGTAGAAGAATGTGTGCTTTGGTGGAATGTGTACTAAAAATGGAAAAATGAATGTAAAAAGTAAGATGTGCAAATAATAGTAGAAAAGCAGTGATTTATATGTGACTATCTCAAGTTTAGTTGCAACTCTAGACAGCCTGTAAAGAAATGGTTAGGATTAAAATAACAGTTTTAATTTAAGAAAACAGTAATAAGTGACAGTGGAATTATAAAATACATCAGGAAGAATTACATTCAGAACCCATTATAGAACATATCTAGAGAACCAGATTACAAGCCAATCCATTTGGACCAGTTATGTTCCATTAGAAGCAAAACTTGGCATGATTTAATGGTTCCATTTCAACCAAAGCAAAGTTTAGAAGAATCCTAGGAGTATTTTATGGAGCGAATAGAACAGGCTGATGCTTTTCAAGCCCATTCTCTCTACTGCTCCAGATGGCCTGGGTGTTGACACATCTGCTACTCAGTCTTCCTGGTTCCATCTCTCCTCTCCCTCCTCTGCCTTTTCTCAGCTCCTGATGCCATTATGTTGTCCATGCAGACCACTCCAATAAAATATCTCTATAGTGGTTTTTTTTCCTGCTGATTGCCGACAGAAACCACTTATGTCCAGAACAATGTTTTGGGCTGTTTGTGGAACAAAAGGGTCCCTCTCTGAGGGAGATGGACAGTTTAGAAATGTGATGAATAAATTAAATAAAACAGTCCCATTTCATTCCATACACCGACCAAAACATTTGAAATGCTCATGTGCAAGTTAAAACACCAGTTTTGTACAGATGATTTTTTGCAAGAAATGAATGGAAAAAAAGAATTTGAAATAGCTGTATAAAAAAATCATCCTCTCCCTACTTTGTTATATGAAAATAGCAGTTGAGTACACTTTTGCTTATTCAAAAGGAAATAGCATGATAAGGATGTATATATGTATGTTGAAACTGCTGAGATTAATTGGTTAATAATTTCTCCATTACATTTAACTACTGGGAAAGGTTTTGTAATTATTTTTACTCAATTGTGTGAATTGATTGTTGAAAGATTTTTACAGTTTGCCTTTATTCAATATGTATTCTAAACATATAACTTATTGGATATAAGGCAAAAAGCTGACAGGAAAATGTTTCTGAACTGAATCTGTAAAATTAAAATTGCAAAATCTATTTCCATTTTAATTATAACTAGACAACCCATCACCTGTTGGTCATCAATTCAGAGATATTTCCTTACTTAAACAAGGGCAAAGAAGCAGTGGGAGCAGAAGCATCTTCCAGCTTGCTGCCAGCTGACCAAAGGAGGGCTGGTTTACCAGGTCTTTGGAGGGCTAGGGTGGGACTTGGCCATAACTTGGCAGCATAGCAGCATTAAAGCAGCCACACATTTTTTGCCAAATTTCAATCCCATGGGCATCATGGGTCCCAGATTTTGAATGTATTCTGCAGGTACTGAATCTTGGTTAAAAAATTGATTGATGCAATCAATATACATGAGAGTTTTAGTTCTGTATAAATATAATTTCCTGCTGGACATTTTGTATGCTTTTATTTTAGGAATCTAATGAACATTTTCAAACAGTGCATGCAATAAAACAAATACTCGAAAATACCTGAAAGCTTTTGCAGATAACAACTTGATTAGATTCAAAGAAATACAAAACAGGAAAATTTCATAGACAAATTTTCACACAAGGCTTTTGTGGTAAGGGGGATCATTCCATATTTCCTATTGTTTAAAATTGTTTGTAAAACAGTTAAATGGTTCACAATTGGAAATATGCTATATCAAGAAATAGCATAACATAGAGAAAGGATAAAGACCTTTTTCACCAAAATGGCAGATCCTCAGTTCTCTGTACATAAAAAGAAATAAAGGATTAAAGAAACACTTAAATTGCAGTAATTCAAATGATACTTCAGATAATAAAGACTTTCTCCCTTCCCTAACTAATTCAATAAAGTCTTTTCTTTCAGTAAAATTAATATTTTCTGTGAATGTTTTCTGTAGTGAAAGATATCCACAATGTATACAGACCAGTTTGGTCTAGTGGTTAAGACACCAAGTTAGAAAGCAGGAGACATGAGTTCTAGTCCCACCTTTAGTCATGAAAGCCAACTGGGTGACCTTGGGCCAGTTATTCTCTCTCAGCCCAACTCACCTCACAAGGTTTTTGCCATGGGGAAAAATAGGAGGAGGAAGATGTATACGTTCGCCACCTTGAGTTATTTGGAAAAAATAATAAAAATGGGATATAAATAAAATAAATATAACTGCACACTACATTGCTGATGCTTTCTTCTATTTTGAAATTGCACATCAAACTAGCAAAATGTAAGAGATGCAACCGTAAGTTAAGCAAGTTTTAACATTTATAACAAGAAAATAAGTTAAAAGAAAAACTCAATATATGACAAACACCACATTCTGTGATGAACCATACTTTTTGGAGTTAAAAAGCTATATACATTATATACAGAATAGTTTGTTTATAAATGTACAGTAAAACAGTTTATAAAATAAAATAGTTTATAAACAAACTATTCTGTGTATAGCATATATAGCTTTCGCTAAGTGAATACTTAAATGCTATTTAAAACAGAATTGTTTAGGAATTCCACCATTTGGAATTTTTCATTAGCTCTTTTAGTCAGTCCCAGAACAATATAATTTTTCTTTATGAATCAGCAATAAAATATTTTTGAAGTTTTTTAATCCATTATTATTTAGGCATCTACATAATTGTATTTATTTTTCCTCCAATAATTTTCTTGTATGAAATCTGTTTTTGTTTCAGTAGAAATAGATCAAAAATATTCCAAGATAACACTTTGTACTTGGGGACTACCTTTTTTTAAAAGTGGTTATGGGGATTCAATTGGGCATAGATTTATGATGAGAATCAAATGGAGAGTAATTCTGTGAGACTTTAAGTGTCAAAATATGCCACCTCTTAATTTTCCAGTGCCAAAGGTTGATCCTTCAGGGGTTGGAAATGTTAATAGGTAAAGAAAATCCCCTCACCCCTGCCCCCCAAACACAGAGATCCAAATCTGCCAATTGTACAGCAGAGACTTTTCTTGCTCCTTTTTCTTTTAGTTGTCTCATATTCCACATAGAGGTTGGTTGCTATGCTTGTTAGATTTTTCTGTTTTACTACATATTTTATGAACTTGTTTATACTTAACCCTTATTAATGCTACTTAACCCTGTTAAGTATTTCTGTAAGGAAAGAAAAAGAAGATCTCACTTGTTGCGCATATTGAAATCTACATTTGCTAACTTATTTCTTTTATATAGAATCCCACAATTTGTGCTGCTACTATCTTTCCTTGTGTTAGCCAGTCTGGAAGGGAACCTGATGCTAACAGCTGGTTCATCTGTGCTGCTAGGCATTTATGCACTGCTGTTAGTTTCTTTAGCCAGTAGATGTGAATCATGTCTGGGCCAAGTACAGTCTAGCTCTTCATGTTCTTAACCTCTAATATATCTCCTTAGACTGGTAGCCAGTGCTGTGAGCCTTTGTTTAGCAGTCTCTAGGGCTTGTCATATGTGTACACATGCATTATTTTATTTAAACACACACACCACACGAACACGTGTGGCACTCGCACAGCGGTGCGAGTGGTTAAGACACTGGGCTTATCAGCTGGAAGGTTGGCAGCTCAAGTTCAAGACCCAAGAGCCACCACATAATGGGGTGAGCTCCCATTGTCTGCCTAGCTTCTGCCAACTAGCAGTTCAAAAGCATGTAAACATGCAAGTAGATAAATAGGTACCACCTTCAGTGGGAAAGGTAATAGTGTATAGTCATGCTGGCATATGACCTCAGAAATAACTTTGGACAAGCCCTGGCTCTTAGGCTATGAAACAGAGAGGAGCACCACCCTCTAGAGCAGGGGTTGGGAACCTTTTTGGCTGAGAGAGCCATAAACACCACATATTTTTAAATGTAATTCCGTGAGAGCCATAC
>JANHZU010003292.1:0-12803 GCA_032468055.1 Acrochordus granulatus
TATTTTTGGGGGCGTGGAATGGATTATCTGACTTTCCATTGTTTCCTATGGGAAACTGCGTTTCTCTTTACGAGCATATAATTATAAACTTATAAGTTTATTTTTTTAATCTTTATTCCCACAGTCTTAATGAGTATATTAGAGGGGCAGCACAGGTAGGAAGGTTTGGCAATAAAGTGAGAGAAGTGAGACTTAGATGGTTTGGGCAGAGTATATTGGAAAGAGATTGTTGAGCATGGAGCTACCAGGCAGGAGGAGAAGAGGAAGGCCCAGGGAGAGGTTCATGGATGCTGTGAGAGAGGATATGCAAGAGGTAGGTGTGACTGAGGAGGATGCTGAAGGCTGAGGAAGATGGAAACAGGAGATTCGCTGTGACAACATGTGATGGGAGGAGCCAAAAGAAGAAAAGGATTCCTATAATTCCTCATATCTGTATTCTCGTATCTCTATACAATGTTTCAAAACCAAATAAGGGAGGTGGGCATCTGTAGGCCTCCATGTCTTGTTCCTTTTTGTATCTCACAAGGCTTTGTTAATTTCCATTAAGAATTATTTCCACTTTCTGTGAAGTATAAATCAACATAATCATTTAAAAAGTTGATTCAAAAGTTCATATCTTTCAAAACTCTCAACAGGATAGCCCAGTTCAAACAGTCAAAGGCCTTCTCTGCATCTAAGAAACTCAATGTGGGTTTTCTTTATTATAATTATATTGCTCCAAATATTGCAAAATGTCCAAAGTATTTCTAAGATTGTCCTTTTAATACAATGGAACCTCCGATTGCGAGCCTAATTCGTTCCAGAAGAATGCATTTAGTCCGAATTGCTCTTAAACCAAAGTGAGGTTTCCCATAGGAAACAATGGAAGGTCAGATGATCCGTTCCACATCCCCAAAAATATTCACAAAAAAATCATTTTCAGTAGAATTGTATGAAATGATTGTCCTTAATATCTGAAACAAGTTACAATGATTAACACACAATATAAAGCTGAAATAGAACAAATTAACCAACACTTATGGATCCGCTCCAAGGCACATTCTGGCCATCAGCTGCTGCTAGGCCAGCTGCTGTCCGGCACCCCCTGCTGGATCAGGAGGATCTGCTCCCATCACTCAAGGCAAAATGCCCTTTTCCCTTGGCAATGCCTTTCCTGGGGTGTGTGGAAATGCTTCTCATCATAACCTGCCTCCATGTTATGAGGGGAGAAGAGATGGGCAGGAGGGGGACGAGCTAGATGGTGCCGGGAGTGGGTCTGTGTGTGTGTGTGAGAGAGAGAGAGTGACTGAGTGACAGGGAAGATGGAGGGTCAGTCTTCCTACACTTGAAGAGATGGACAGGAGGGGGAAGGGCTCTGTGTGTGTGTGTTTATTTGTGTGAGCGACAGGGAAGACAGAGGCTCAGTCTTCCTATGCTTTGCAAAGAGTCCCAGCTGGCATGAGGGAGATGAGAGGGAGGAGAGGAGGTAGAAGGGGATTGCCTGGAAGGAGAATCTGGAGTCTGAGTCTCAAGAGTTTTTTCTCTTGAATGCCTTTCACTTAATTTACACTTTTTATGCAGCGAGAGAGAAGAACCATCGTCTCCATTGTAAGATTTCCCATGTGAGCTCATTGCGCAGTGCTCATCTTGTGAGTTGCCACTCATCAACCAAATTAAATTTTATTAAAAATGTTTGCTCGTCTTGCAAAAATCTCATGCACCGAGGTCCTCACAATCTGAAGTTCCACTTTAGTTTTCTGGGTAAAAATCCACTTTGATCTTCATGAATAAATTCTCACAAAATTATTTTCAGTCTATCAACCAGAATTGTGGTGAACAATTTGTAGTCATTATTCAATAAGGATGGCAGCCTGTAATTTTTTATTAAGTCAAATCTTGTCCCTCATTAGATATTAGTACAGTGGAACTTCAGACTGAGAGCACCTCAGTTCATGAGATATTTGCATGACGTGCAAAAATTTTAAATAAAATTTAATTCAGTTAACGAGCAGAAACTTGCAAGAAGAGTACCGCACGATGATTCTTCTCTCTCGCTGCATAAAAAGTGAAAGTTGTTCAAGAGAAAGAACTCGCGAGATTCAAATTCCAGATTCTCCTTCCAGGCAATCCCCCTCCCCCTCCTCTCCTTCCTCTTGTCTCCCTTGTGCCAACTGGGATTCTTTGCAAAGCGTCGGAAGACTGACCCTAGCTTAATCCACCATCCACCTCCATGCTGACATACCCCATTGGGTCCCCAAGCCAGCTGGCAGAGCCAGGTCTTCAGGTCCTTTCAGAAGGCTGAAAGGATGGGAGCTGACCTTACCTCAGGGAACAAGAAGTTCCACAGAATGGGAGCCACAGCAGAAAAGACTCTTCTGGACCCTGCCAGCCAAAATTTCTTGACTGATAGGGTCCATAGCATGCCACCTCTGCTGACCCTGGTGGGGCAGGCTGTGCCCATAAGAGAGAGAGTTCCTCAGTTAACTAGATCCCATGCCATGAAGGGTTTTAAAGGTCAAAATCAACATCTTGAATTACATTTGGAAGCAAACTAGCAGCCAGTGCAGTTCGCAGGACAGAGGTGTCCTTGCGACACCCCCCCCAAATGAGATCTGGGGGCCCCAAGAATTTGCACCAGCTGTAGCTTCCAAATGCTCTTCAAGGGTAGCCCCATGTAGAGCGCATTGCAGTAGTCCAATGGTGAGATGGCTAGGGCATGAGTGACTAAGCATAGGGACTTCCAGTCCTGGAAAGGGTGCAACTGGCATATAAGAAGTTGCACAAAGGCTTTCCTAGCTGTGGCTGCTACTTGCTCTTAGAGCAGAAATCACAAATCCAAGAGAATGCCCAGGTTGAGCACCAGGTCTGTCTGGGGCAGTGCCATCCCATCCAGAGTTAAGGATATTAAAGTCCCAAATCCTGAAGCCCCAGGCACCCAAAGCTACTCAGTCTGACCAGGGTTCAACCAAAGTCTGGTGTCCCCCATGCAGACCTATACAGCCTCCAGGCACTGAGAGAGGGCAGTGGCAGCATCACTTGGATCACCAGTGATGGAAATGTAAAATTGAGTATCATCCACATACTGGTGATACCTCATTCCATGGTGATGGATGATTTAACCAAGCAGTTTCATGTAGATGTTTAATAGGAGAGGAGAGAGTACCAACCCTTGTGGCATGCCACATAAGAGTGGCCAAGAACTGGACTTCTCACCCCCTATTAACACTAATTGGGATTGGCCTTGGAGAAAGGAGCCAAAGCAGCACAAAACTTTTGCATGGCCCAAAATGATACCATGGTCAATGGCATTGAAAGCGCAGAGAGGTCAAGGAGAGTAAGGATGGATGCACTACCTTAATCCCACTCTCACCAGAGATCATCAACAAGTGCAACTAATACTATCTCTGTCCCATAACTGGGCCTGAACCCAGACTGAAATGGGTCTAGATAATCTGTTTCCTCCAGGATCCTCTGGAGCTGCCATACCTTTTCTACCACCTTCCCTAAAATGGGTAGGTAGGACACTGGATGAAAATTGTCAAGGCAGGTGGAGTCCAGCAATGGTTTTTTAAGGAGACGGGTAGACTAGGCCCTCCTTAAAAGTATCCAGAAATATCTCAAAGTGATATTTATCACTGCCTGGACCCACCTGATGGTCACTATCCTGGCAGCTTTCACCAAGCAGAAGGAAGAAGGATCAAATGGGCAGGTGGTCACACTGACAACATTGAGGACCCTATTCACTTCACCAGGGCCAACAGGATTGAATTGTTCCCAGATAACCAGGCAAAGCTCCTCCCTAAGCATCTCAAATGGACCTTCCCCACACATGGGTTCCAACTGGGACAAATCTGAGCAACTTTGTCCATCAGGTGTTCTGCAAATTCCTTTGCATAGCCCTGCAAATGATGGCCTGAGTCTTCCTGTCCAAGGAGGACCAGGTGACCCTATACAAGGCTGTTAGGCGACACTTTGCTGATGTGATAAGAGCAGAGAAATACTGATGTTTTGCCACTCTTATCACCACAAGGAAGGCGTTAATAGCGGCTTTAACTTGTGTCCAGTTAGACTCATCCCTCGTCTTCTGCGATCTCTTTACCCACAACTCTTACATGGATCATGGGGAGTGTCAAGTGCAAAGAATCAAGAGAAGCTGCACGGGCCTGATCCTGTCCAAGACCTTGGCTGTCCTTTGATTTGAGGACAGATTTAATCTTTTTATCGTTTCATAAACATCTGTTATGGTTATAGGTCTGTTTGTAATTTGTTTCTCTGTAACCCTCGGTAAATGTTATTTCTTTAGACATCCATCTGTTTTCTCCAGAAAGATGTTTTGTGCTTTATGCAAGTTAAAATAATATTGGTAAAATGCTTTTGCATGGCCACACAATCCAATAATACAATATCTTACTCTTATAGTTTCAATATCATTTCTTTTCTTTCCTGGTAATTTATATGCCAACCATTTCCCTGGTTTCTTTGCAAACTTAATGTTTTTTTCTTTAAATATTTCATTTTTATTTCTATTTCTCTTAGTGTTAATGTAGATAATTGTCCTGTAAAAACTTAATTTGTTAAGAAGTTATTATATACACACACACATATATGCATATACCTCCAGCTTCTGGAAATTTCTTTTCCCTCCATCCCTTCTCTTTATCGAATCCAAAATACTTGTGTTTCTCTTGCCTCTATTTTTGAATTAATTATTATGTTGTATGAAAATCTCTGATAAAAGCTTGAGTCTCACACCATCCTTAAATCATAACTCTGGTCTAAATTATTTTCAAAAATATCTTTTAATTTATTTTTACAATTTCTTCATAATTGCTTCTTGTAACATTACATTTAGTCTCCATTTGAAAAAACTGGATTTCTTTTATAAACCAAATTCACAGGATTATAAAAAAATATTTGATAATATCTCTGCATCAGAAATTTCAGTAGCCATATTCTTTGAAATCCATATCATATCTATTCTTGAAAAAAAATCTGTCTTTCAGAAAAGTAGATGTACTGTTTTAAATTGTTTTGTCTTAATGTGTCCACAAGTCATATACTTTATCAGTTTCTGCATTTACATCCTCATTCCAATCCAAAAACTTTACTAAAGCTTTAATAATCTTTTCTTTTGTATTTTCACCAGAATCTGGTATTGCTTTAAATCTCAAACAAAATTCTGTCTTATTCTTCAAGATTTCCACTTTGTCTTTAATTTGTTTTATATCTCCAGACTCTTGTTTTACAGAACATGATTTCTTCTTTTATCTCTTTCATCTTTACACATTTTTCATCCATTCTTTTTTCCAAACAATTTACTATCTGGTGAATTAGTCAATTTAGTATCAAGTGATTCAAACATTTTCTGAAGTAAATCTGGTATAATACCTTTCTCTGCAGGTTGCTGTAGAAATCCTCTCCTATCCTCTGCTATTTTTGCCACTATTCTGGTCGCTGTCATTGTAAAATTGTAATCCCAAAGTGAAAGTGTCTCAATTGCAAGGGAAAAAGTAAAAGGCAAGCTTCTCCCCCTCTTTTTTTTTCTGTTTTGTCTTCCTGCCCCCTTAATAATTCTGTCTGAAATGGCACTTCATATTTATAGTCAGCATCAAAGGAAGACTCATATTACCTTTATCTTTTATTTTATAAAATCTACAAATTGTCCTCTCTTTAAGAGTAAACAAAAAATATTCCCACAGAAGTCCAGTTTATTTCTCTATTTTAATTCTAATTTATTCAAAAGCACTTTCACCCAAAAATAATATTTCAAAACAACTATCCTCTTTATTCATTTAAAACTTTCTTACATGCACTCCTCATTAAGGTTTTTGCCAAAAGTTTTTAAGACTTCAAATCCTTTTTTTTCTCTTTTTAATCTTGAAAGAATATTGACTCACCAAATGGAATTTTCTTATCCTCCTGCTCATAAAATTTCTCTATAACTGTAAATTAATTACATCTGAAAATGTTAAGAAATTGAGACTTGTGTGAACCTTGTTCCATATAGGCTACATTATGGGTTTGGGCTTCGATGAAATCTCTTGATTCCGACCTGCTCAACTCATGAGTCCACTTCAAAAACCTCAGTTCCTTCAGTCTACTCATGAGGAGCAGCTGTCCAAAGTGCAAGTGGGTGATCTCTCCTTTGTCCAGAAAGAGTGCAGCAGCCAGAATTCACCATCTGCCTGCCAATCTCTACCACATTTCTTTCCCTGTTGTTTCAGGGATATCTCGTCTGCCATAGAGCTTCACCCAGAAACCTGGAAACTGCCTTTTTGAAGGATTGTTTTCTCCATTGTATGAATTGAGAAGAGCTGATTTCTGTTAAATTATAGCTAATGTTTAAAGTGTTTTCTATTTGTGTGTTGCTTGAAAAATACCTAGTAAGATTGTGAATGAGATATTGAGCAAAACAAGATCAAATTTCAACCTGCTGTTTACTTACATTTACATTTACAAAGCTATTTGCCTGCCACCTTTGCGATTGAATAAAAGTGTGACACCTAGTGCTAATTCTTGGCTAAGAAAATAAATATAGAGACAGCAAGGATAAGTTTTAGTACATTAAATTTAATTTTGAAGTAAAATGCAAGGCAGAAAAAGGAAGCATGCTCCTTGAACACTTTAAATAGAAAAGAGAGATTCAAAGTAAATCTTTTACTTCTTGTCCAAATATCAAGCATATAAAAATAGGATGAGAAGATAATAGCTGTGTACTGGGAGCAAGTATTTTTTATTATATTTTTGAACTGGCTGCTGAATAGGGCAATTTATGTGAAATGGAGAAGTCCCCTGCTTTGTAGAAAGTAGAATGGTCACCATTTTTTTTAATGTATTGAAAGAATTGCTGGGTATTTCCATAGAAATTTAGGGGAGGAAAATATGGTCTCAATAGCTTGCTATAGGATTACACTTGAACTAAATTGGGGATTAAGGAGATGAAGGCCAATATATCTATAAAACATCTTGCTGGAGAAAACTGCTACAAAATACATTTTTCTCAATGTGAGATTACAGAAAATGTGATTTTCCAATAAACCTAGGTGAGCAAAGTCTATTGTTAGAGAAGGCAATGCTATTCATCAGCCATCTAATTGTAAGCTATATCTATGGGTTACAAACTTCAAGCACTAGAACCCGAGACCCATTATATATTAATATATATATATATATTAGTGGGCCAGTTCAAATCAACCCTGATTCAATTCAAGTAGGAGATTCAGGTTTCAAAAACGCATTGTTTGATTTTATTTAATTTTATTGGAGATTTGAAGGCAGATCAGTTTATTTCAAGCCACTTTGAATCTTAGTTTTAAAAAAGTTATAACAGGAAAACTTCAAAATATTTGAAGCTACTTCATGTTTTGGCAGAATTAAATGAAAAGAACAGAGATGGTAAACCTTTTACAGAACTTTAACTCTGTCAGTTTTCAGCTAGGTACTGAAATTTCTCTGGAATGTGTGCCTCCACCCTTTCCCCCCAACCCCAGTATGACTCTTTTCCTTCTTAACTTCCACAAAGTGCCTTACACATGCCTTTGGTTTTGTTTGATTCTAAGCAGTCATTATATTGAGATTTATTTCTAATGTATCTGTTGCTGGCTTGGTTTTGTTGCTCTTTGTTGTAAACTACCGAGAGACTATATAGATTGGGAAAGTTATCAAATATAATTACAAAAATAAAACTTTCCACTGTGGAGCCATAGATTATGCTTTGCTGCTTCTGTTCACATGGCTTTCTGATGTACCAGTAGGATTGGTAAATCTAGTTCATAGGCTTCCTTTCTTGGAAGGAGCCACTTAATCATAGGCCTTGGTGTCCGAGAAAATTGGACAGGGTATAGCAGAAAGCTTGGCCTCTTTTGGACAGTACTCAGGAGAATGTACATTGACTTAACCTTTCGAGGTTGTGTAATTGTTGCCTTTGATTAGTGGCAAGTTTAGTCTATCTTACCTGCAAGGGTAAGACAAGGATGCCCACAAGGACAGTCAAAAAAGACAAGATGATCCTGCCTCTATTTAATATCCTACATATTGTGTGCACATAAAAAAGAGTTATGGCTTTGCTTACACAGTCATGCCCACCTTCTTGACTTTTTTATGCCATTCTCCCCACTCCAAGGACACTCCTGGGTTTTGGATTGCTGATATTATTCTGAGTTAAGAGAAGCAGCAGAAATACAATGGCACAATGAGATACAATGCCATAAAGAAAGAAATTGGCACAGGAAATTCACATTCCCTTTTTTCTTTTTGGGATGTTAAACTTGCCCCAAACAAGTAGACTTAAAAAGTAAGGTCTAAGAAAACTGAGAGTTGATCTGAATGCTGAGAGTTGATCTGAGCTTCCAGTTGTGATGACAGGATCAGCAGCAATGTGTAATATCCCATTAGTACAAGATTAAAATTAAGGCTGATGCTGGCTTCATTAAAGAAGTTGAGAGTTGAAAAAGTGAACGAAGCCCAAAGTAATGTCAGCCTTGTCAGCCCAAAGGAGTTCTGACAAGAAAATACTTTAATGAGGCCATAAATTGTAGTAATTGGGTGATTACATCACTGTCAAAGAATCTGTCACATAATTCAATATGCTGCATGCATGAAAATGTAGTTGTAACTTTACTTTGTAAAAAACGATCCCCCAAATAACAGAAAAGCTGTTGAATATCTGAAGCTTTGCACAACTATAATAATCAGTGGATACCTGTTTTATGTCCCCACTGACCTTTTCCTGCAATTGCCCAGAAAGATGACATCTGAAGAAGTGGTAGCTGCAATTCTCACTCTCACTGCTTACTGGCACTCCCTCCTCTGAAAGAGCAGGATTAAGGCAAGTTGATCAGCAAGAAGGCCAAGGGATTTCTGGCAGTCTTCTGGAAAAGAGTGTTTTCCATATTTCTTAATGGTCAACTACTGAACTAAATACTGGACTTATGCAGCCCAGATTTGTGCTGACTGCTACCTTGTTAAAAGATCCATAACCATTTGCTCAGAAATATCAACTCTACTAAGGTAGTATTGTAATCACCTTGCTAGATCAGAATATGGCCTACATAATTTAGCTTTCTACTTGCAAGATGCCTTGCAGAAATAAACCATGCTTTCTACAGTCCCTTACTTCCAAGAGGTATTCAGATAACTTCTATCTACAGGGAGGAGTAAGCTATCTCTAGATGGAAAATAACTTTTCTTGTTTCTATTTAGTTTTACTATAAGTGAACTATGTTCTGAATAAGAAAAATGCAATGAAAATAGATGTATCTATGAATCAGTGTGTCCATGTTTTTCTCTCTCTAGAACTTAATGTTTACCCATGAAAGAGTTGATTGCCTCCATATTACATGTAAACACGTTAAATTAAATCCCCTTGAGGCCAACACAAACTTTGGCTTTATACTCTTCTCTTGTAGTGCATTATGTTGGCAGAAGCCCCAGTTTCATTTAACTCAGAACTCTCTGAGTGTAATACGGTTAGGTAAAAGAGGTCACAATTACAGCTCGCATGCATGTATCTCACTAAGAGTTAGTGAACAACTGCTGAATTCAGCAGAGACAGGCACCATATAGATAAGGTGCTTGTTTACCTTTATGCTCAACTATCTGACTTAATTGCAATGTGTCTGCCTGGCAAGATAATGCCACAGAAAAATAAATTCCACTTTAGTTGCTATTTCAGATATACAGTATATGTCTCTCCTACCATCACTACCACAAGCCCACAGACCAAGCCCCCGTTGCCTGGTTGAACCTGTCTAATTCATCCTCAAATCAGTGGTTCTTTTTGTTGCTGGTGATAATAATGGCAAAGGTCAGAGAAAGCTCATTGAAATGGAGGCCACCATATCTCTAAGCAAAATATTTGTCTTCATACTCCAAACAATTCTTGGGCATTCTTTTATTTTATATTCTCTATAGAATGCCAGCAATACACCAGACACTTTTATCCATTCTTCTAAAAATCCAGTCCTTGCTTTATCTGTTGATATTTTTTTACTTAAAATTCCACATTTTGACCTTCCCAAATTAACTTATACATTTCAAAAAAATAGAAATAAAATTTCTATTATTTAAAATTTCAAAATAAATGTTATTTTAAATAAATTTAAAAACAAAATAATACAAAATAAATACTTTGTTCCAAAATACTTAATACCAGAAACCACTGCTGTTTTATAAAAGTGTAGCTAAATAGACTTCAAAAAGTAATTAGGTTTTTAAGAATTTCCTAAAAGCCTATACTTGTCAAAATAAAGGACTCTGCAGAAAAAGCTGCCACCCTACTGCTTAGAGTCAAATCTGAAAATTAATAAAAAGACAATGGAAATTATATACTAAGAACATGGAGAATGTTAAGCATGCAAATGCATTTTTAAAGAGGAAGCCAAATGGCTATGGGTGAGTTGGAAGCACTAGCATAACATTTTAAAAAATCATTTACATACTTTTAAGTTTTATTTAGGAACTTCAACTTGACCAAACTGATCTTTCTTGTATGTTCTCTGCTGGGTGACTCTGTTGTAACTTCAGTCTTTAGTCTGCAAATGGTAAAACTTCATTTCAGCCTCTCATAAGATTATAGTTCAACAACTCCTTCTCTCGATTCTACTCAGCATGATCCTTGCCAGAAGAATATGTCATGGACTCACAGAATATATGAGGTGGAAGTGACCTTAATAGTCATTTAGTCCAACTCTCTGGTCACTATACTAACCATCTCAGATAACTGACTGTTCAGTCCCCATTTGAAAATATCCAGATAATGGAAGTCCACCATTGTCCTTGGCAGTTTATTGTACTGTTTAACAATTCTTACAGACCTTAGATATTTGAAAAATGTTATTGGATCCTCTCTTACTCTTCTCTTTTGTCAGCCAAATTTACCCAGTATAAGTGTATGTGGAGTCCAGCAAATTTACCTAGTAGAAATTAAAAACTGCATGCTCATGTTCAATGGCTTGTTATACTTAGATGTTTCTCACATGCACTGCTACCAATCCTGTATCTGAATTTTTGTTTGTTTTCCTACATTGAGGGAGGACCTCACATTTATCACAAATGAATATCATCCTACTGAATTTGGCCAGTTATTCAAATTTGTTTGTATCATTTTAATTTTTAAGGTATCAATTGATCCTCCTAATTTGTGTTATCTGCAAATCTGATCAGTCTTCTAGTGATTTATAGTTATGTTAAATAGCATTGAACTAACGATATAAGCCTTGGAGACTTCTCTTGATATTTCACTCATGACAATTATTTCAGTTGTTCAACCAGTTGCAAATCTACCCCAGCAATGTCATCTGGACCACATTTATCAATCTTGTCCACAGAATATCTTGAGAGTCATTGTCAAACATGTTACTGAGATCATGTTGCACTAATTCTATAGCATTTCCATGGTCAATCAAACTGGTCACCTTTCATTAAAATTGTCAGGCCTTACAATTAGTGATAATTACTTATAAATTATAAGGTTCTATATACATTTTCCTTGGCAAGCTGTTAAAGTATGGTTTGGACAGCACTGCCAAAGAGAGGATTTGCAACCAGCTGGCTAACAGCACTCAGATAATCAGCATTAATAGCTCTAACCCTCAAGACAGCAGTAGCCACTGAGGTCCCACTGGGGACTGTCTTGGGGCCAATATTATTTAACATTTCTATCAACCTAGATAATGAGGTTGATGGGCTTCTTGCGAATCCTCAAATGACACAAAATTGGGATGTCTGGCCAATACCCAGGATGACTGAGAATCACCCAGAATGAAATTGCAATTTAATCTAGATTAGATGGAAGGCTACACTGAAAAGAACAAGATGTCCTTCAATAGAGATCAATGTAAAGTGTTACATTTAGGACATGTATACAATATGCACTGGTGAGGCCACAATGGAACATTCTGTACAATTCTGATTTATATTTCCAGAAGGATATTTATAGATAAGAGCAAGTCCAAAGGAGAGTGACAAATTTCAAGAACTTGAGAACAGACAGAAGAAACTTCAGAATTTCAGTCTGAGAAAAAAAGATTGAGAAAAGCATGTTCAGTTCATAAATTGGTGCCATAGGAGAGAAGATCAAGCTCATCTTCTATTACCACAAAAGCAGGGGCCAGAATTGAAGGGCATAATATTTAGCTACCTAGATTAATTTAAATATAAGGAAAATTTCCAGATGGTAAAACAATATGAAGTCTTCATGTCTAAAGAAGAGAGAGGACAGCTACTTTTCAGGAATGGTTTAATTTTCCTGCACATGTAGAAAGTTGGACTAGATGATCCTTGTGGTTCATTTTAACTCTACAATACTATGATTTGACATTTGCTTATGATGACTGAATAGAACCAAGTCTTGATGATCAGAACGATGCTACCCAACTGATAAACTAGCTTTTTAATACAATGGTGGCTATTTTTGTCATTATTTGACAAATCATTTCAAACATTTTGAGCATGGCATGCTTACATTTGGACAACACCTGATGGGAAATGAAGTTGCATGGTTTATTGTGGGCTTGAGACCCAATGCATTAAGTCTTCTTGGGCCTTTTTTTTTTTACAACTGCCATTTGAATTCAAACCAGAGTACTGTATCTCTTTCTCCACTGGTCCCACTCCTATAAGTTTTGCTCCAAAGTCACCTATATTTAGAAAATAACAACCAAACCTGGGGTGATTCTAGACTGTCTTCAAAGACCATTGAGAATATTCAAGAGACAATGTTTGAAAGCAGCACAACTCTCCTGAGTGACGTGTCTGTGAAGACTCTCACTCGTCCAGGGTAATTGCATCGCAACAAAGTTTAAAAAACAGGCATCTGGACTGGA
>JANHZU010003292.1:19058-31626 GCA_032468055.1 Acrochordus granulatus
GTGGGAAAAGCAGTTCTGGGATACAATCTCCAAAATGACAGAATGATCTCGGTTCGAATCCAAGGCAAACCTTTCAAAATCACAGTAATCCAAGAAGACTTATTAGAAAAGACTGTGATGCTGGGAAGGATTGAAGGGAAGTGGAGAAGGGGATGGCAGAGGATGAGATGGATAGATTGCATAGTCAGGGTGATGGGCGTGGGCTTGGGAAGACTCTGGGAGACAGTGTAGGACAGGGAGGCCTGGCGTAATGCAGTCCATGGGGTCATGAAGAGTTGGACACGACTGCCTGACTGAACAACTTTATTAATTTTATTTATTTTTATACTCAGGGTAGCAAACATACCTAATACCCTTTCTTCCTCCTACAACAACAACCCTGTGAGGTGAGTTGGACAACTGGCCCAACGTCACCCAGCCAGCTTTCATGAACTCAGTTTCTTTCCGTTGAGTCAAAGTACACTGAGAGTGATTGGACCAGAGTTCTCTAGTTAGCTCTGGAATTAAGGCTGGGGCTATCCAGGCCCAAAATGATACCTTAACCAGTTCACTATGCTGGTTTTTACACGTATGTGTACATAATTTTGAGTGCACTCTCCAGGTCTTTTGTCTGCACTTCTCAAAGCCTCCTCTTACTATCCTGTTGTTATATGGATGCAACTCGGTGGGATGGAAGGTAAGCAAGGTGGCCATCTGTTTTATTTTACAGTAGATTTTCGTGCTTACAAACCTAGGGTGGATGAGGATCAACATTTTTGGCCACTGCTGTGGAGACTTTAGAGCAATGTGATGTCTTAAGTCCGAAACGTTCTTAAGACATTCAATTTACCTTCTCAAAGTTGCCAGGTTGAGAAACACTGGTCTAGATCATGGTCAGGCTAGGATAGAAAAGGAGTAACAATTGAACAGCCAACAATTGGCTGCCAGAGATCCTTCTTGTGGCCCTAAGAACACCTCCTGCACACTATGATTGCTAAAACTGAAAGCATATTTAACTGCTGTTCTGAGATAGAAAATGTTTGAGAACAATAATGTGAGCTCTAAACCACGGTAAAAAATCAAGAATCTTTCAAACATCTCTAAAGTCAGCCACATCCATTTTGCAGCCATCATTTCCTGAAAGACAGTAAAGTATAGCCCTTGGTCTGCCACCACAGAAATGGCGGAAAGTGGGTAGTTCCCCCAACCAATTAACTCCACCAGTTTGGTTTTGTGATTTTTTTCCCCCGTGCTCAGTCACAGCATCCAGCCCCACTGAGTTCAAAGGACTTTAGTTCAAAAGTAAATGGGACACTAGAACCCCCCAACAATTGTTGGCGAATGATAACTTATACTTTGTCAGAAGGAAAAATATTAAGTGCAATATATGGCGAGTAATCATGTTAACTGCATTTAGTCCATTTAATTAAATGTAAATTAAGTCATAGCTGTTTTTGTCCTGGCCAACTAGTCTTTGCAGTACTAGAGTATGATTAAATCGCCAGCATGCTATTCCAAGCATGCCCAGCCCTGGGATAGCCGATTGTAATCTTAATCTTAAACATAAAATCTAAAACGGTCATGTTTATTTCACACATGCAGCAAAGATAAATGAAAACCAACCCCCACAACTTCCTTTTCTTTCAGGCTTCGTCATCTCATGTCTCACCAAACAAACCATATTTAGCATTGTTTTGACCAGCTGAGAACTCCCATTCCAGCTAAAAGTAGTCCTTGGCGGAACGTACTGGTGCCACGTTCCATGATCTGTAATTGAGCAAAGGTTTTATTTTCTCCCTGGAGACTGAAACTTGTGGCTTCCTGACAAGAGTTCTGCCCAGCTGAAAAGGGCACAGTGACAGCATTTTTCACCTTTGGCCCTTGGACTCACTGTGAGCAGGAGAAGATGATAAGGTGTTTCCACAGCACCTAAACCACATCTGCTCCCTGTTCTGTAGCTGCAAGTCACTTGCACAAACTGACCTGGGGGAAATCATCTAAAATTGCAAGCTATTTTTGGGGACCTTGATTCTCAAAGTGCCCAAGACTTCAAACAAAGAGTATTTTTGGAGAGAGAGAAGTTCCTTGATGATGGGCTCTAGTGGGAGCCTGAAAATGTGGAGTAATAAACTTTTAGCCCTGGTGACCGGCTCTGATTGGTTTCTGCAAAGAATATTCTTCTTAAAATGTTGATTTGTGCTACTGTAAAACACTAAAGATACCCTTCAGTCAAACTTCTGTGCTTATTTATTTTTATTTATTTGTTTACATAGATTTTTAAGGTTTGCCCAATTATAAAAAACTCTGGACAACTGACATTGTAAAAAGCAAGACCAATAAATTTAAGGAACAGATGATGTGATGTGCTTAAAAATTTCCCAGTCTTTGCCAGGAAATTAAATTACAGAGATGGGATGGGGAATATAAACACAAATTATCAGTTCAAGGGCTTAGAATTATCCAATTTTCTAACCATCTACAGGTAGTCTTCAACTTATGACCACTATTAGTGGTCATAATTTCCATTGCCAAGCAAGGCGATTGTTAAGTAAGTCACACCTGTTTTTTTTTAATTTGTATCCCACAAATTATTGTTCATTTTTATAAGTAACTCAAGGCAGCAAATATCCAATATACCTTCCTCCTCTTATAACATCAACCCTGTGAGATGGGTGGGGCTGAGAGAGAGTGACTGGCCCAAGGTCACCCTGAAGGGCTTTCATGGCTAAGGCGGGGCCAGAACTCACCATCTCCCACTTTCTAGTCTGGTGCCTTAGACTAAAATGGTTTTCCTTTTGTTTTACAATTTTTTTGCCACAGCTGTTAAACGAATTCTGCAATTAAGTGAACCATACAGTCATTAAGAGAATCTGGCTCCCCCCATTGACTTTGCTTGTCAGAAGCCAGATGGAAAGGTCACAAATGGTAATCACATGACCCAGGATTCTATAACCATTTTAAATCCATGTGACTAGAGGATTCTATGGTGCTTTTAAGGACCAGTTGTATGGCACTTTTCTCAGTTCTGTTGGAACTTCAAGCAGTCGCTAAACAAATGGTTGTATGTTGAGGACTACCTATATCTATCATTTTCATTTTCCTAGGGCTCATATACCCCTCCAGTTGATGAAGATTGAGCAACTTACAAAACCCTCTCTCGTAAAAGGATTAAAACAAAACAAATTCAAATAAACTTTCTGCCAAAGGAGTAACCAAATGTCAAGCACACTTTATGGCAGGCACCTCCCTCTGCACAAGTCTTGACTGCTCTCCAGAATCTTCATAAGGAGAGAATTAGTCTAATCTTTGAGGAAGGGGAACAATGCAGTTCCAAAGGATGGGGGCCATGACTGAGAAGGCTTATCCCTGGGATCCCTACAGGTGACATTCTCTTAAGGAAAGATCCATCACATTGGACAGGCAGAAACCAGTGGATGTAGGCAGTCTCAAAAATATCCAGGGGTCTCAAGCAATAACATTAATATATGATGTCTAACATATCCAATGAATGAGAGGTTGGGAATAACTATTTTAGTATTAATGAAAAATCAAGCAGCAGAAAACTGCACTATTTACCTTTATGGGGATTATTTCCTATTCCCATTAAATTCAATGGAATGTACCCTAGGACTGTAAACTGAATTGTCTTCACTTGATCTATTTCTCTGTCCTCAAGAAGCACCAGCATCCCAAAAAAAGTTAAAATAATTACCTTAAAATAATACTTTCATAGATAAATGCATGCTCAAAGCTCTGATAATTCAGAGTAAATTTTATAATATTTTCTACTGGCTATAATTTCAAGTTTATTCCATTCTTCATACCTACATTTGCTGAAATTTTAAAAGAAAGCTCTCTTTGGGTTATGTATCTGTCTCTCTTGGCAAGCCTCTGTGATACAGGAAATACTGAATTAACAAATGCTGACAGCAAAAGCACTCCTCCTTTCTCATAGTTTATTTGATGGGTTTTCTTTTCCCTTTTAACTGAACTTTATTCACTAACTACAACTCATGCAGCATCCATGTCTCCTCAAAGTAATCAGTTGAAAAAATAAAGCCACTCATGAAAGTATGCATAAGGAATCAGCAGCTCTTTAGATATTGCAGAATTGCAACTCCCAATCCTCCCCCTCATTGGCAATAATGGTTGAGACTGCTGGGAATTGTAGTTTAATATCTGGAAGGCCAAGGTTGCTTGATAAAAACTAAATTGGTCATATGTAATTGGAATAATCATAACCAGGGATGGAGGGAGGGACAAAAACAGTGCAGAAGCAACTATATTTGAAAGGTCTAGAATTTATATTCTCTTTGATCTGTATAAATATTCCACCTTTATAAATATTCTCTGCTAAGTAATGAGTTGGAGAAAACTGTTATTAAGCCATCCCTTACTTTTTAAAGCATAATCTTCTATTTCTCTCAGAACTGATGTAAACCGGATTGTGTCCACAGAGACCCAATATGAGCTCTAACTTTTCCCTTGTTGCATAATGTTCTTTGTACCATACTTGGCTTTTAAGACAGGTTCTTTTAATAACTGAACAAGTAGGAAAAGAGCATGCTGCAAAGCAAAAAACCAGCCTATAATAATTATTGTGGTGTTGCCTTTGAGCTCCTTGAAAAGTGTCGAAGAACTAATTTGTTTTCCCATAAATATTTTTGGCCATGCACATCATGGTGGCTACTTCACCAACTCCACTGAAGCAAACTTGGGAATATATCTGCTATTGACTTTACAAATTCCAAAGATGGCCCCAGTTCAAAAATATTGTTTACCTGAAATCTGTCTTAGCCCGATAATACATTTGCTTTCTCACACATACCACTTTCCACTTAATCACGAAATCTCTAGCAAAGCAGTTCAGGAGATCAAATCAGGACAGGAATTCACCCACAGTTTGGTGAATTCTTGATGCTTCATTGATACCTTCACAGAATCTACACCTGAGACAGCTGTCTGACCTTGGCAATCAAAAGGCCACTAAGCTAACCACAATAACGTTCAAGGAAATTTGAGTCCTACCAAAAGGCAGCAATACATTTGGGGCTTGACAAAGCCTCTTCCACAATTCTGAAATTAGTTTTGAGAGCCAGAAGAGGATACTCACAATATTCCATATCTGACCCTGAAGATAAAATCCCAGTTGCTAGACTTCTCTGCAAGTCCAGTGGCCTATATCTCTTGGTGGCTATATTCATTCTCCTCTCAGTTCCTCTCCCACCAACCCAGTATGGTAACCTAGCCAATGTTAGATCCTGTGGAAACAGAATAAGTAAGAGACATTGCTAATTTTAAAAAATACCTATTTTTTATAAATCCTGATTTTTAAACTCTCATTATATATGAGGATACTTCCATATTAATAAAGCTAAAATATTTGGGAGCTAGTTGATTCCAAGGTTTGTTTCTCCTTATCATTATATAACTTTGATTTTGGGCTGCAATGCACTGTTTGTGATATACACTTTTCCTGATGAACAGTGATAAGTTGAGATCAATTTGTATTGATATTTAGACAATGCTATTGTTTCTAAGGCCTCTAGAGAGGCATCACCTTGGTCAGTTGTGGGGCTTGTGTGCTCTGAAGATGTGAACTATGCCAGAGGTTCAAACATACTGGACAAATCTCATTAGAGGAGCCAAACAAAGAGTATCTCCATCCCATAAAAATATGCTGAAATGTAATTTACAGAAACTCATACTGGCTTGGTTGTCACCTGGGTTAACAAGGACCACACTAGATGTTGGAGTTCCTGAACAATGAAAAATATGCTATAGGACTCTGGAGAAGGAAACGGCAACCCATTCCAGTATCCTTGCCAAGAAAATCCCAAGGACAGTAACAAACTAACTAAAACGCTGAAAGATATGATGCCAAAAGATGGGCTCCTCAGGTCAGAAGGCATCCAATATGCTACTGGAGAAGATTGAAGGGCAATTACAAGTAGCTCCAGAAAGAGTGAAGTGGCTGGGCCAAAGCTGAAAGGATGCTCAGCTCTGGATGTGTCTGGAAATGAAAGAAAAGTCCAAAGCTATAAAGAACAATATTGCACAGGAACCTGGAATGTAAGATCTATGAAGCAAGGGAAACTGGATGTGGTCAAATATGAGATGGCAAAATTGAACAGCAACATCCTGGAAACAGTGAACTAAAATGGATGGAATGGGTGAATTTAATTCAGATGACCATTGTATCTACCACTGTGGACAAGAACCCCTTAGAAGAAATGGAGAAGCCATCTTAGTCAATAAAAGAGTGAGAAAAGCAGCACTGGGGTACACTTTCAAAAACAACAGAATGATCTCAGTTCGAATCCAAGGCAAACTATTCAACATCACAGTAATCCAGGTCTATGCCCCAATCACTGATGCCGAAGAGGCTGAAGTTGATTGGTTCTATGAAGGCCTATAAAACCTTCTGGAACTCACACCAAAAAAACATGTCCTTTTCATCATAGGGGATTGGAATGCTAAAGTAGGAAGCCAAAAGTTAACAGGAATTATAGGCAAATTTGACCTTGGTTCAAAATTGGGAAAGGAGTACAGCAAGGATGTATACTGTCACCCTGCTTATTTGTATGCAGAGTACCTCATGCAAAATGCTGGTGAAGGAGGAGAGGGCAAAAGCTGGCTTGAAACTTGACATTAAAAAAACTAAGATCATGACATCTAGTCCCATCACTTTCTGGCAAATAGAAGGGAAAGAAATGGAAGCAGTGACAGTTTTTACTTCTTGGGTTATCACTGTAGATGGTGACTGCAGCCATGAAATTAAGAAATGAAATTGCTCCTTGGGAGGAAACCTATGGCTAATTTAGACAGCATATTCAAAAGCAGAAACATCACTTTGTCGACAAAGGTCCGTATAGTCAAAGCTATGTTTTTTCTAGTAGTAATGTATGGCTGTGAGAGTTGGACCATAAGAAAAGCCTGAGCGCTGATGAATTGATGTCTTTGAATTGTGGTGCTGGAGAAGACTCTTGAGAGTCCCTTGGGCTGCAAGATCAACCCAGTCAGTTCTAAAAGAAATCAGCCCTGACTGTTCACTGGAAGGGCAGATACTGAAGCTGAAGCTCAAATACTTTGGTTACCTAATGCGAAGAGAGGACTCTTTGGAAAAGACTGTGATGCTGGGAAAGACTGATGGAAAAAGGAAAAGGGGATGGCAGAGAATAAGATGGTTTAGATAGCATTTGGATGTGATGGGTATGGATTTGGGTATACTCTGGGAGGCAGTGCAGGACAGCGAGGCCTGGTGTACTGCAGTCTATAGGGTAATGAAGAGTCAGACACAACTGAGTAGCTGAACAACAAAAATTGTTTTTAAGGACAAGTGTACATCTTTCCCTCTTTTTTTCCTCTTCTAACTATTGCTTCCAAGATTGCACAACAGACTACAAATATTCACAATAGCTTAAGATAGCCTACAAATAAGACATAGGTTCAGCAGCCTGAGATATGCACATATGATAGAATGACTTTATACATGTACATGTACACATTCTGCCAAAGGTCCCATACACTTACAACCTGTGTTCTTGTGAGAATATCTGCCTTATTCGCAGTTTGCACATGTCAGGCTGAAATGTCTTGCTGGATACTTTGTGGCTCAGAATGCTGTGTAAATAGCCCCAACTCTATTGACTTTGCAGAAATCTCTTAAAACGTGTTTTTTTCAGCAGGGAATTTCTTAGTAACAGAGAGCCTGAGAATCAGTTATATTATGTGTGAAACCCTGACACATTCTCCCACAATCTTTATATTTTGAAGTGTAATTGTTTTTAAGGCTATTTAGGACTGTTTGTTTATTGTACACAGCCCAAATCACATTCATGACATGAGTATCTATATACATTTAATCAATAAAATTAAATAAACTGAGCCATTATGGTTCATCTAGCATTCTGCCATGTGCCTCCAAGGTTTACTTAAATTAGTTTAATAGGTATGGAGTATGCATCATGTAAAGCAGGGTGTCCAACCTGGCAACTTTAAGATGTGTTTTTCCCAGAATTCTGGGAATTAAAGTCCACACATCTTAAAGTTGCCAAGGTTGGATATGCCTAATGTAAAGCTAGCCTCTACAGAGCTATAGAGGGTATCAAGAATGGGGGTGGGGGGTGGGGAACAAATGACAAACGACATTAGCAAGTCCCAAATGTTTATGCACTTTTTTTGTGGGAGGGAGTTAGAGATATTCTATGAAATAGATACACTAAGCCTATCAATGAAAAAGTGGCTGTTAAGCAAAACAGGGTCTAGCAATCAAATGCTCTTATAGGTTGCCCATTTCTGAAACCAAATGTTAATCTGTCATACCATCCTCTTTATGCTTCTTGAATTTTATTTATACAAAGGAGTTGTCCTCTTTGTAAGCTTCTGAGAAGCATCTGGCTTGCTTAGATCACAAGCAGAAGCTGGGTTGGATTTGAAATTTATGTGTCATCACTATGGTGGTAATTTTTCCAAACACAGTTTGTGGCTCATGACAGTGAATGCTGTACTGTTTCTGTCATGTTGAAAACTTCACATAATGCCACATATGCTTCTAAATATAGGTGATGCAAGTAAAATCTGAATACCTGGGTATATTTTATCATCTGTAATTATAGTGGAAGAATATGCTGCAAGCAACAGTTTAACAGTTGTGGAAACAACCATAATTGTAGGAAAAGTAGAACGTTATACTGCTCTTCAAATTTGTTAGCTGCCAAGAGTCTCCGGATTTCGGCAGCACATAAATCAAATAAATAAATAAAAAGAAAAAAGAAAGAAAAGGTTAACTATAAGGCCAAAGTTTTCTTAGTGAATCCCATTTAGAAATTCTTCAGACTGGGAGGCCAGTTTTGTAAAGTTGTCCATTTCTTCTCTGTAGTCCAGATTCCAGATGTCTTTGTGAGAGATAAGCCAAGAACCAGCAGCTCTTAGGGCAGTTGTATCAGCTGTACCAATAACCAGTTACCACTTGCCTTCAAGGCAGAACAAAGACTCTGCTGAAACAGAAAGACAAGCAGCAGTGGCCATGAGATTTGTCTCTCATGGATAAGAAGGGAATTATACCCTTATGCTAGCAGAGGGCAATCAATTGTTCATTGCAGCTTCATTCTAGTCACAATAAGCTTCTTATGTAGCCACATCATGACATCCATTCAAGGCTAACAGTTAAATTAACCTGTGTAAATGGGAAGACTGAGATTTACTGCTGAGTCCTAGTATGGGGAGCCTAACAGTCCTGGAATCATGAGGAAATCATCCAGTTATATATGGTAAAATGAATTATACATATGTTTGATTCAACTCAAGATTTTCATCTTTCTGAGTAATCATTTTTGTGTCAACGTACATCTTGATTTAACAACAGGAAAAACAGGATCTCACAACTAATAAGAATCAAGAAGTTAATTGGAAGAAAATGTCCACAACAATGGAAGAAGGGCACTGTAAACTTTTTACAGTTTTTAATGCATCCAACATGCAACTCAACATTAGTGACAAATATCAGATGTTTTATTCCAGAGTTTGTTTTTACATCCCATATTCTCAAGGCAGAATTGACACATGAAGGATATGTTTGTAATGGACACAACTGTATCCAGTATTTTCTTTCTATGCAAATACTGTATACATGTATTAGAGAAATAATACACGTATTTACTGAGCCTTCCATCTCAATTCAATGGACATTCCAATGCAGAAATATCTTTTAGTAACTCATAATATATTTAAAAATCATAAGCTATAACTTATCAAACCTAGAGCTGCTATGACATTGAATGGAATGCAAAATCTTAATATGAATTGAACTTGAAAGTCAAATGGAAAAGATTGCATTAGAGAGTTAAAAGCTATGGCAATATATTAAACAAGTGGCACAATCATGTATATATTTGCATTGGCAGAATTACCACACTGAAGGCAAAAAATGAATGTTTTTGTTTTATGGAATACAAATTACAGTGGTACCTCACAAGACGAAAGACTCACAAGACGAGAAACTCACAGGACGAGAAAAACTTTAATCAAATTTATTCCGCTAGACGAGCTGCGACTCACAAGATGAGGAAACTTCGTGCCATACCCTGCATGTCATCAGTAAGCGCGCTCTGTATTTCCCGTTCAGGCAGCACCTCCATGCGAAAGTTCTGCCAACGCAAGCACGCATGCGTGTTCTGCTGACTCTACCTCATGCTTTACTCCATTGTTGCAGACAGCAACCCCGGGCGAGAGTTCTGCCAATTCAGCAAGTGCATGCATGCGCGCATTCTGCCGACTCTGCCACGCGCAGTTTACTCCATTCCCATACGGGTGGCAGCATGCATATGTTCTGCCTACGCTGCCACATGGCGGCAGGTTGATGTTCCTGATCACAGGTCGATGACCCTGATCGCAATGAGCACCGTGCAATGAGCTCACATGGAAAATCTCACAACGGAGCTCTCCTCTCTCACTGCATAAACAACATAAATTAAGTGAAAGGCATTCAAGAGAAAGAACTCTGGAGACTTTAGACTCCCGATTCAATCTCCAGGAAATCCCCTCCCCCTTCTCTCCTCTCCTTCGCACTGGGATATTCTCAAAGCACATGCGCGCGCGCATACACACAAAATAAAATGGAAATTGTCCTTGCCCAAAATAAAGCAGAAATCCCCCCTTGTTGCTTCTCTCCTCATAGTACGGAAGTCAGAAGGGCTTCCAAACCACCCACGACGCCCAGAAAAGCTGAGGAAAAAAGGCCCTTTTAAAGTGACGGCAGCGGATCCTCCAAGCCAGCAAGCAGCAGCCGAGGCCAGAACCTGCCTCGAAGTAGATCCGTAAGTGCTGGTTAGTTTGCTCTATATCTGCTTTATATCGTGTGTTAATCATGGTTACTTGTTTTAGATGTTAGGACAATCATTTCTACATCAAATTCCATTGAAAATGATTTTTTGGTGAATATTTTTGGGGATGTGGAACGGATCAATTTTCAATGGGAAACCTCATTTCGCTTTACAAGCATTTCACACTAAAAGCGTTCTTCCGGAATGGATTAGTCTCGTCTTGTGAGGCACCACTGTATTGTAAAACTACATTTCAACTAGACTGACTAAATGGTAAGAAATTAGGGGAAAAAAATCAAAGTGTTTGCTTGGTTTCCTCTAATTTTCCAAAACATAAAGAAGTATCTGAAATTTGGGGATCATGTTCTTTCTTCAGATGTGCTGGTGACATTTCCTTTGGAATAAGCATCCATATGAGTTTCTCATGAAGACTTTTTTCTAAAAAAAAAAAGAAATTATATCTTCTCCATGAACTGAGTGATGCTAAATGACCTTCTTTCTATCCTCCACAATAAACTTTTTTCCCCAAACAGCAGATCAATCTTTGTATTCCTCGGAGTGATATACAATTCACCTTTTAGCGCATAGACAGAGGATGGCTTCATTCACTAGGGACCCACGTCATGGACATTCAAAACACCATTACATCATTCTAAAAGGAGCTGATTCCATCTGTACTGTGAAAGGATAACAAACAATTAACTTCTCTTGTATATTTTAAAAAAAGTTTGTAACTTATTACAGACTTCTGAATCTATAAAAAAATTATAAACAAAGATTCATCCTTTTTTATGTCTATGTATATTCTCATTAATCCAGGTCATGATTTATAGCAAAATTGCAAAAAATATTCAAACATGTCTCAGACAAGGCAACTGGACTTTTATTATTTGATATAATCGGAAAACATCTTGTCTCCTACCCAGGAGACTTTCTCAATTCCATGTGGAAGAAAAGAGGTGGTAAGAATATATATGTTTCTCAAAAGGCTGGTGTGTGTCCTATATCCTGCCTTTTGAGAAACATATATATTCTTGCCACCTCTTTTCTTCCACCTGGAATTGAGAAAGTCTCCTGGATAGGAGATGAAATGTCTTCCAACTATATCAAATAATAAAAGTCCAGTTGCCGTGTCTGAGAAACTTTTGCAATTTTGCTACACATTCCATTTTAAAATTCTCCCATCACACAGGTTTTACCTGTCATTCCCATTACCTCTTTTGGGGAGCTACACTCTCACTGTCAAAAGGGTCATGACAGTAGATAAGTGTGCCTATTGATATGGTTATATCGCATGCTAAGCTATAATGGATGTTTTATTCTAGGTTACAATAATGTGTGAAAACAGTCGTGGTAGTTTGTAAACCACATGTTTACAGTTGGTGCAATATAGGAATCTGACTAATTGTCTTATTCTGTAAATGCTGAGGTAAGTTCATACTCCCTCATTTCCATTCTCAAATTCCTCACAAAGCAGTTTGAAGCTACTGTACTTTGTAGTTATTTTCACATTTGAAGACCTCAGAATACAGAAACCACAGGGAATATCATTAGTCAGTTATTGCAAATTCTCCAACTAACCAATAGGAAGACACAAATAATATCCAAGCAGCTTCTTGACCCCCAAACTACCACACAATCTGCAACCATACAAATCCCCTATACTCCATATTTTAAAAAAAATAAAAAAAATTTTGCTAACAGCATACAGTATATCCTTTTCAATATGTTTAATTATTTTCCAAAGACAAGAACAAAGAAAAATC
>JANHZU010003292.1:92833-102837 GCA_032468055.1 Acrochordus granulatus
TTTTTAAGTTGTTAGTGAAGAAGAGGTGAGTTGAGAGAATTTCCAGTCTTTGTAGGCCAGTCTAGGGAAAGGAAGAGTCACTTGTGAGATCAAGACCATTCTTACTCATTCAAGGAAGAGGCACAAACTTTAGGTACCAAATGCTTCAATGGGGCAGAGAACAACAAGTCACAGTAAGAGACATTTGATAAGCAAAGAAGCAACTTTGACAGAAGTATGTGATCTGCTGAGCTGTCAGCTGGAAAGACCTGTCTATGAACTGCTGGCAGATTGCCTGCTCCCCCCTCTCCAAACTCCCTTCATCTCACTCCTAGTTTTGTCTCTCTTGGCAATGGTCATCCCTATGCCATGCTGCAGGTAGAATGGTCCTCCTTCTCAAGAAGGCTATCATGATGCCCAAAAGTAGCTCAGTGTATTCTATCAGCCCATTTAGGAATGTTATAGGAAATATCTGTAAAAGTGCTTAGTAGTTATAGTCAGGTAGTAACTCTCAAATAGTGATATCTTCATACTAAGCACTACTCTATGTTTCAATCTCTTAACTGAATATTAAAGTCAGAATCATAGGGCTGGAAGGGACCTTGGAGGTCTTTTAGTCCAACCCTGTGCCCAAGACAAGAGTCCTTAGACCATCCTGGTTGTCCAATTTTTTCTTGAAAACCTCTAGTGATGGCACACCTACACTCTGGGAGACAACCTGTTCCATTGATTTAGTTGTTCTTACTGTCAGGAAATTCCTCCTTATTTCCAGGTTGGATTTCCCTCCTACAAGCTTCCTACCATTGCTTCTTGTCCTGACTTCAGATGCTAGGAGAATCAATTGATGCCCTCTTCCCTATGACAGCCCTTCAGATATGGAAGACTTCTATCATAGCTCCTAACCCCTAATATAGTTCCCTTAGCTGTTCATAGTATGATTTAGCCTCCAAATTGCTTATCATCTTTGACTTCTTCTCTGCACTCTTTATAGGGCCTCAGAATCTTTTCTGTATCATAGTGACCAGAACTGGTCAAAATATTTCAAATGTGGCCTCATTAGTGCAGTATAGAGAGGTATTATTACTTTCTGTGATCTTGATGCTATCCCTCTGTTGACGCAGCCTAGGACCTAGGACCATGTTGGCTTTTTTGGTAGCTGCAGCACACTGCTGATTCATATTTAAGTGGTGATCTATCAGGACACCTAGATCCCTCTCACAGGCACTACTGTTGAGCCAGGTACTGCCTATCCTGTACCTGTGCATTTGATTTTTCCTACCTAAGTGCAGTACCTTACTTTTCTCACCACTGAACTGCGTCTTTTTTGCTCAAGTCTGTCAAGATCCTTCTGAATCTTGAGTCTATGTTCCAAAGTTCCAATTCCTCTCAGCTTGGTGTCATCCACATATTTGTTGGGCATCCCTTCAAGCCCCTCATCTTGGTCATGTTGAAGACCGTCTTCAACGGGCCCAAGACAGATCTTTGAGGTATCCCACTGCATGCTTCCCTCCATTGAGGACCAAATGTTGAGTGCAGTTGGTCAATCAACTGTGAATCAAACAATCTAGTGGTGGTATTCTCTATCCCACATTGTTCTGTTTTTCCAAGAAGTAGGCTGTGGTCTACTTTATCAAATGCCTTACTGAAATCTAAATATATATATCTACAGCATTTCTTTAGTCTACTAATTTAATCATATTATTAAAGAAGTCAATAACATTTATTTGGCCTGAATTACTTTTAACGCACCTATGCTGGCTTCTAGTAATGAATCACCTTGTTCATTTCTAGGTGCTCATAAATCTGCTGCTTGATTATCTTTTCCAGAATTTTCCCAAGTTTTGATATCAAGCTGATTGATCTATGGTTTCTTAGATCCACTTTTTTTTCCTTTTTAAAGATTGGAACTACATCATCTCTTTTCCAGTCCTCTGGAAGTTCCCCTGTGCTCCAGGAACTCTAAAATATTTCATTCAGAAGTCCCATTATTGTTCATCTAAAAATTATGTACCTTTTTTCTGCAATCCACTGGTGTTTCTTGATCTACCATTTGAAAAATAAAATAGTTGCCCAGATTATTTAATTACAAAATTTAATCCAATTTGGAAAAAAATAAATGTTTATTATGCATTGAACTGAATGTTGAAGATTGCTTTTGGTATGCATAAAAATAATTTATCCCTTTCATCTAGGTGAGATGTTATATTTTGGTAATCTATTATTTTATATATCATATTTGGAATCCTCCCTATGGAGTGAGTGGTCTACAAATAGACATAAAAGCTATGTATAAATATTATAAAAAACAGTTAAAAATAGGAATAAAATAATTGCAATGTTTTGTAGAAAATGTTATTATTTCCTAACACTATTAAGAAATATCAGCATGAACAAATAAATTAATAGTTGATGAAATCTGTTAAACTATCAAAGATTGCAATTTATATCTGTAAAAAGAAACTTAGGAAACTTCCTTATGCCATGTTACACTATTGTTTCATCTAACTCTATATGTGGAGTCCATGAGTTACAGCTTTGAAGCTAAATTCATGAATTCCATTTAGTGTACAAATAAGGTTTATGTATTTATTATTTATTAAATTTATTCACCACCCAACTCACTATAAGTAACTCTGAGCAGCTCACATAAAATACCTGAATAAACATATACAAACAATCAATAAATCAGTACAAGAATTAAAATAACAAAAGAAGAACAAGATGGAAGGGAATAAAATAGGGGTGAAGCCTTCAATCAAGTAGCTACTTCACCATTGACACACAGCTACCCAGCCCTCAAGCCAATCCACAGAGCTGTATCTTCAGATCTTTCTGGAAGACCAAAAGATTGTTTTTCACTAGAGATTTTATCCTTATGAAGAACATATATAATAGTCCATTACAGGATTTCCTTTTCAAAATATTTTGAGAGGACATTGTTAACTGCTGTACATTGGTAACTGTACTCATAATACTAATTATTATCACTTGATGTGAATACATATTGATGCTTTTACTGTGATGCTCATATGATGCATCTCTGAGTTTGCCAAGGCTTTAAAGATTTTACACAATTACAGGTTAATTAATTCAGAGGTTATTCAGCATTCAGGAGTTATGAAAAAAATGCTGATACCTGTTTTTTTCCTTCTTTTCTTTTTGAAAAATCTCAGTTATATTATAATTTTTACTTGTTATCAATTTGCTGGGAGTGGCACATGATAATGGGCTATTGAGTTGACAACTAAGGGATATAAGAACACAAAGACTGGTGACTAAGGAGAGGTTCTCTCAACTTTTCTATTATAAACTGTTCAGAAGAAACTGCTTGGTTTTTCATGTTTTTCCCATAATATGAAAATATTAGAAAGATGCCCTAAGACCTGAAAGTTTTATTGATGTTTAATTTTATATTTGCCTGAAAATTTGAAATATGCAAGGCAGTTTATAGACATGCAGATATATTGAAGTTACCACCATTCACTACATCTGCTTTACTGTTGTTATTTCTTTTTAAAAATCCTTTTTATATCAGTTTATTAAAAATTCAGATGAGTCAGTGAAAAGTTGAAGTTAAACAATATTTGGAAATGTATAGTAATTGAAACTTAATTCTGAAAAATGCTGTTGGTAGGTCATTTATCTGTCTAGAGAAATGATATTTTATGTTTTTTTCTCTCTTCCTAAAAATAAGATGAATAGTGCGGTGGGGTTACTAATTTTGTCACAAACTACTCAAGATATTTCTGTGGATTAGATCATCTAGCAGTTTAGATTAGTGTTCCAGCAATAATAATGCTTTGTAAGGATATATTCACTTTCCATGTTTTCAGATTTACCTATCGCAATAACTGTGAGAGGGACCAACTTGTAAGGCAGTTTGGAAATAGCACAAAGCTCAAGATAGTAGTCTTGCATCCTTCCAGCTCTCACTGAAACTATACAATGACTTATCAACCTCTTCAAAGCTCAAGTCTTTTTGGGTTATTGTTTTGCCCCAGATATAAATCAAAATGTTAGTGCTTATGCATCAAGCCCTCCATTGCTTAGAAGCTGGATATTTTCTGGACTAATCCAGTTAATTTATCACCTGCAGTTCATTGGGTATAGAGGTAAGACAGAGGGAGACCAGGATACATTTTTTTGAATCATGGTACGTTCCGTGTGCCTTGGTATACGGTCATGGCAGCCACATGACCTCGGAAGTCTCTTTGGACAAAAGCTGGCTCCCTCGGCTGTGAATCAGAGATGAGCACTGCCCCCTAGAGTCAGTCATGACTGGACAGGGGAAGCCTTTACCTTTTTTTGACCTCATCTGAGGTGCACTCTTTCCAGGAAGTTTCACTTGATATTTCATCAGTGTATCAGCTAATACATTTTCATTCCCTTAGATCATTGAAAAGTTTTCAAGTCGATGTGCATTATATATTATTGTTTGATTTCCAAGGGCTTTCTTTATTATTTTGTTTTGTGAGGTGAAAAAAATGGGGCTGTATCCTTTATAAAGTATCTGTCTGTCCTTCCGTCCATCCATCCATCCATGTATTTTAGTCTTATATCATTTATTGCAGAAGCAACTTTTTGTTATTTAACAGTTAACTGTCTTAACTGTTGTATGTTAGATTAAACCAGTTTAACCAGTGAATAATTGGAGTTTATTGTGTTTAAAGGGCTTAAAGTTAGGAACTCTTGTTGAGATTGTAAATGTCAATATCTAGTTATGCAGAGTCTTTTGTAAGTTATTTGCAAATCATTTATGTGAATCTTAAGATTGCAAGGAGGCTTTCTGTGGAGTGCCACAAAATCCAGCCCACATTTCTGTGGTCTTTTTTCTTTTTTAAATTAATTTCTTGATTAACTAGCTGGAGGGAATGCTTACATTTGCAGATAATATAAAATTGAGTAGTCAGAAATAAACTTGAAAATGATTTTGTTAGTTTAGAGAAATGGGCTAAAAACAGGTTGACATTTAACAGAGACCAATGCAATTTTTTTCACTGAGATAAAGAAAACAACTGCAAGTTTAGAATATGGGATACTTATTTGGCAGTACTACAAGTGAAAAAGTAAGTCTTGAAAAAGTAGTTAATCCAAGTATGAGCAAGCAATGTGATCTGAATATTTGAGCATTATCAATGGAAGTATAATTTCCAAATCATGCAAATCAGCAGTGTTGCTTTTTTCTGCATTGTAAGATCCCACTTGAAGTCTTAAGCCCAGGTCTGCACGCTGATTAAAAAAGACAGAGAAACAGATTAAAAGAAGAACAGATTCAGAGTAAAGCAACAAGGGTGATCCGATGGAAACTAATCCTCAAGGGGAAAACATAAGGAAACTTGATAGATTTAGCTTTAAGAAGACAAGACTGCAAGAAACACGGTACCTTAAAGGGACTTACCACAGAAGATCCAAAATATTATTTTGTCATCCCAGAATGCAAAACATTGAATGATTATTTTAGGGTGGCAGATTCCATTTGAAAGTTAGGAAAGTCTTCCTAAAGGAAAGGAGTTTGATGGTGAACCTATCATCCAAAGAGGTAGTAACCTCTCCTTCCCTGCACATTGAAGCAGAAACTGGACATCCATCTATCAGGATGCTGTAATGTGGATTTTTGTGTTGACTAAGGATCCTTTATCCCTTATGTTGGCTTTCAGCTATATGATTTATTGAGGTCAGTTGTTTTCAGATCAATTTAAATGTGTTACATGAGAAGAGGCTTTCTTCACAGCAGTATGGATTAAATGGCCTGAATCTCTTTGGTGCAGAAAAATAAGTTTCAGTTTTAGTAGGATTTTCTTTAAATAAAAAATTATACAAAGATATTCTTGGGCCTCAAATGAAAAGTCCTGAAAAATTGTATGATAATCAATTTGGTAGTTTTTAATATGACTCAAAGTGCTGTTTGCCAAAGGTGTGGTTTTTAAAAATGACTAACGACCCTTTTATAGAGGGATATTTAGAATGGAAATACTGATGGCAGGCTGGCCTCCCTCGTAGTGTTGCTTTTTCCTGACAGTCCACTGTCACACCTCTGACCCTAAAACTCTTAATCATCCTTGCTTGCCAGCAGCATAATTGCAATTCCTCCCCCCCACCTCCTTTCAGTTTATTAACAATAGCAGTTGTTAAATGCCACATGTAAGTGAAGTAGCCAGATTAATTTTGCAGCCTTCATTTGGGTAGATGGAGTATTCCTCTCCTTTGTCTGTGAACAAGAGCGATGAAGGCTTTTAGGAACATAAGCAGAGACTGACATCATTTCATTTTATCGATTTGAGGGTTTCAGTTTCAGCTCCAGTTTGTGAATGAGTACCGGGGAGATTTGTTCAGGAGAAGGAAGAAGGAAAGATGACTGAAGGAAGGAAGGAACAGTTTAAACTTTACATGGATCTGTGGGGCAGATGATACCAGAATGAATCCCGGAACAACAGTCCACACATGCGGGGGGGGGGGGCTGTATTTTTCTCTGTCTCTGCCTGCTTTTCCCCACCAGAATTGAAATTGAAATTCAGGTGGTTAACTCGGAAGGATCAACCCTTTGTGTTTACTCTGAAGCGCCATGCAGCTGGATAAAAGTGAATTAAATACTTCCATTACTTGTTAATAAAAAGCAAATTACCTAACTGAAATCAAAGCGAATTCCAGTTTGTGTGTTTTCAGTTCACTTTGGCATCTCGGTATTGCAGTATTGAGGAAGGGCATTATTTTAACCTAAGGTTTTTACATTATTTATTTTTGGGAGCACAGAGGAGATGTGACAAACATCAGACGGGAAATAATTACGTAACTGGTTCAATATTTTATGGGAAGGCTGTGTGATCAGTTTGTGTGCCTTAATGCAGGAATTTGACTTGCACACAAGGCTAAAGTCACACTGTTTTTCAGGCTTCTTAACGAGATAGGCATTTATGATTGAACCTGGGCTTTCCCACTTGCAGTGTATGCATTAAAGGAATGCTTGTTTTTTTATATTTGGCTGCATTATTGCAGGAGTGTGTGTGTGTTTTTTTTACATGAATTACAGACAGGAAAAGAGGCATAACATCTACAATTTCTCACACTTCAGGGACCCAGAGGAGCATATCAAGAAATATAAATTAGGAGGGGAGTGAATTTGCTTTCCCCTCATTTTTGCATGTTTTTAGTTACAATTTGCACGTGAACATAGCCAAGATATGAAAGGTTACTAACTTGGTTGAATGGCACTTATACAGAAAATCCCTTCTGGAAAGGGACAGACCTTTATTAACTCTAATGGACTTCATATGTGGCTGCCTTTGAAGATGAATTGCTGCAGAATGTAGCATCCAGACTGCTTAGAAGCCAAACCCCATTTGTGAATCCGTGAAACACTGATTTCAGGCTCACTGCATTTGTTGCCATTAGGCTCCTAGGCCAGTTCAGAGTGCTAGTTACTACCTTTTTTCTTAAATGGTATATCTATGCATTTATTTCTTCTTCCTAAGGATTTTGCATTTGTTCCAACTGAATTTATTTTCAGCCTATTTCTTAATTACCAAGATCATTTCATTATTCTACTTGCTAATGTCCCAGCCAAGTTTGTGTCATCTTTAGATCTGAACACACATTCCATCTCTTCTAACATATTTAAGTGCAGAGGGCTCAGCATTAACTCTTGTGACATCACTTTTGCTTTCTCCACTTTGCCAGAGAATCTGAGCTCTTTCACTATGATTTTTGAGCCATTCAGCACATTCGAAATGTCATTATGACCATAGCGTTCCAATAGTTTATTAAGAAAGTTATTGAATCAGAAAACTAGGTGAGTTTATTTTGTTGAAAAAATCTGACCTTAGGGATTTGAACCAGGGGTTCAAACAGGTATTATCTGATCACGTGACTGTCAGTTTCAGTGAGATTCGGTGCAGTCTCTTCATTCTGCTATATACAACTTTATAATAGAACACAAATCTTACTGGAAAAGACTGAAAGAAAATAGGAATTGAATGTTGTTTACTGAGCATTTTGCGGTCGTTATTGTGCAGTGGCATGCTGATCTTTATTTTTTCGAAAAAGACTATCTGAAAAAAAACTTTTCGTTATTCTTAGCATCCTTTACCCTATGTAGATGATTTTGAGCTTAAGCCTTTCTGATATTAGGTCTGCAATTTTAAGCTAACAATACGTGCTCCTCACTGCTGGCTTGTTCAGTGGCAAGAGAGCAAGTTTATTTTATTGACAGAATATATCAAAGTTTTGTGCAGTCTCATTAGCTTCTTTTCCTAAAGTTTTGTTTTGTTTTCTCTCTTACTGGAATAACTATCTTTTAGTGCTTATTTTAGGAAACATCTCACTTCCCATCTTGAGTTCATTTTATTATTTGTGTCTTTTGCTATAGGAAATTATTTAACATTACTCTGGCGTTATGTGTTAAAATCCACTTTTATGAAGTCCAAAATATGTGTTTTACTGCATTTTGATATTGTGTATGTGTGTGTGTATGTGTGTAAAACTCCTGAATGATGTGATCACTTTTCCCCAGTTTGTGATGCCTCCTTTTTAATAGAGGGCATTAAGTGTCCTCTATTAATTTAAAGTATTTAATGTCCAGTCCAGAATAGCTGATTTTTTTTGTACCTTCCTTTGCTTTCTGAAGTGAACATTGCCACTCTCTGAATAAGAAATTTATGAGCAAGATATTTGGGGATTGTGATGAAGTGAATGAATATAGATCCCACAGTTGGAATTATTAGGTCTTCCCTCTTAACTGTTTCATACCCCTTTGAAAAACTTGCAATTTGCTTTTGGGAAACATCACTTTCAATTTCTATTTAGTTAGGTGATTGCTAATAGAATCTATCACAGTATTGCTTATTTTAATATAAATGCTTTCAACAGTGTCACAAAATTCATTCTCTTGGCCTTCTGAACATATGTGAATGTTTTTAAACACCCTGTATATCTCTTTCTATTGCTTATGCTCCTTGAAAACAAACAGCATTTTTCAGTTGCTTATTCTAGTAATGGAAGCGGCTCATTCTACCAGATTTTGGTTTATTAACTTTTTTTGTTAAATATATATGCCTTTTTATATATATATATTTTTATATATATTTTGTTAAATATATATTTTGTTAAATATATATGTTAAATATATCACTAGGGGCTCAGAGCAACTTAAAGCAGCCTCTATAGTGCTTTTTTCTCATTTTTTTAAATGACAGTAACTCTATAAGGTAGATTAGGCTGAGACAGATTGAATTATATCTATAAATTCATATTTCCTTTCTTATTATTAGGTCAAACTCACTTTATTTTCCACATTAATAGAATACAGTGCATGAGTCCTCTGATCTGAAATTGTATTTTGAATTTTCTGATATGGACATACCAAAGTGTACAGTTTATTTTTGCTGGGTTATCATCAGAACCTGATTCAATGTGTCACCTGATGATCAAAGTGAAAAACTATGTTCATTTCTTTCTAATCTGAAATAAATGGGCACATGACACACATAATTAACATAATTTATATGCACATTGAAAAGCCAAGCTACAGTTAATATACCCCTTTCACTTACTGCATGATAATATCAATACACAGTGTTCAGACTTCTTATTTCTGATAGGAACATCTTGTACTGGTTCTCTAAAAACAATAACTGGATGTTGCAATAGTGAGAGATTGTGGGGAAAATTGGGATATTTATTTTGCTGTCTGGCATATGCTGACTTTAAAAAATGCTTGATATTCAATTTATTTTTACTACTATAACCTGAATGAAAGTTGGGAATAATAGGAATTCTCCAATGATTTTATATAATGGCAATCTCTTGTTTAACAAGTACAAGTATTCATATTTATAACGAAAGAGGATCTTTCTTTTATTCAAGACAGTAATTGGGGGAAACTGGCAGGTTAATGTTCTCCAAATATATGGGGAAATCTCTTGCTTTATTTGTACAGATGTCTCTTATTAAGCATACTATTTTCTTAGTCAGCGTGGTACACTGCATTTTACAGATGGTTTTTCTATAACATGCAAGACTTCTCTATCTTC
>JANHZU010003292.1:111987-127883 GCA_032468055.1 Acrochordus granulatus
TCACAGATTGCCAATCTCATTTCATGGGATGTATATGAGAGTGAAAGACAAGTCCCAACAAAGGCATAATTACAACATGGTTATTTCCCTTCAGCAGAAAACATGAGTTGCAAAGTTATGCATTATCAGATGCATATCACTGTATTTACAGCCAAATGACAGGATTGTACTAGAGAGGGAGAAAAAGGCAAACCATTTATCTAAGGTAATTTGGTGCCGCAAGGCTAAAGCAGCCAGGATCAGAACTTCAGTGAGATCTTTTGCTCCTATTCGGATAGTCCTCGATTTACAGCCACAACTGGGACCAGAAATTCTGTTGCCAAATGATGAAGATTAAGTGAATCTTAAGTGAATGATGAAGTGATTAAGAGAATCACATCTGATATTATGATCTTCTTTTACAGCGATCGTTAGGTGAATTACATGGTTGTTAAGCAAACCCGACTTCCCCCATTGACTTTGCTTGTCAGAAGCTCCCTGGGAAGAAAGATCACATGACCCTGGGACTGTCAGGCCCCCAGAACTAAGAACCATACATGGAGTTATTTCTAAATAGTTTCTTTGTTGTTGTTCTCTACAGACAGAAATCTTGCCAGAATAAAGCAAATTATCTGCGTAACTATAGATGTAGTGTGAAGTCTGTGTATGTGTCTGTATGTGTGTGTGGGGGTATCCATCTTTGCCCTCTTTCTGTTCTGCAACTGTTGTAAATACATGCAGGGTACCAAGCACCCAAATTTTGATCATGTGACTGCAAGTATGCTGTGCAGCTTCTAAGTGTGAGAACCAGTCCTAAGTCACTTTCTTCAGCACTGCCATAATGTCAAACAGTTGTTAAACAAATGGTCATAAATCAAGACTACCTGGGTTGATTTTCTCTCAAAATGAGCCTGTACAAGGAATGAATGCTCTTGCTGCTTACCAGCACAATCCCCATGTAAAAACAAGGTAGTTCACAAAGAATCCATAGAGGTCCATGACACATTGGTATGAATGTCAATACAAAAGGCAACACAAAGTAATGCAGAGAGATTTCTGAGTGCAAAAAGATGACCTGAAATTTGAGACAAATAAGTCATGTCACTTATAAAGTGCGTCCCCCTGTGATGACCCAATTTTATGATCTTTTTGCAGCAGTCGTTACGTGAACACCACAGTCATAAAGCAAACTGATTGTTCACTATGGGCCGGCTTTGCCAGAAAATAGAAGTCAATGGGGAACTGGTAGGGTGTAAGTTTCCCCCAATCCATGCACTCTCTGCCGGTCCATCTTGTTTGTGCCATGTTGGTCACTCACAGAGACTTTAGAATACTCATTGTTTGTGCCTGAAAAAAAAACCCACTCACTGGCCAGGTGATTAGATAGTCCAAATGACTTCTCCTGTAGATCTTGTCTCAATACTGTTATATTGTGTGATTTAACACCAATGTGTTAAGCATTTACCCTAGAGCTATTATTATATTGTATATATAACATACCACTTTAGGACCTGTGTCATGTACTAGAGACATCATGCTACCAGGTTTTATAGTGTGTTCATAGCTGGGGTTTCAGTTCTTCTGTTTATTAAAATCTGGTTGCAGTTACACAACTCTCCCCCCTATGGAACTAAAATTAAGTAACACCATATGGTAACTTTTCCCTCTAGTGGATGAAATAGGAATTGTTAGTTTTAGTCAATGGAAATAGATTTCAGTAAGAAATTTTTGTAATTCTGAGGCCTATTAATATGGCTAATGTCAGTGTAATTTGATAGGATTGCCAGAATGATCACTGAGAACTCAAATGAGCAATTGAGAGTTCTAATCTGTATTTTTTTTTATCTCACCAAAATCAGCTTGTTTCTTCAGTTGCAAAAACTTACTTTAAAGAGCATGTCTTCTCTAAGCAAAAAGGCCTGAGTTCAAATTCTGGCTCAGTCTGGCTCTCAGTGCTTTAGAACCAGCAAGGCAGGGGCAGGCTGATTGGTGTGATCTTCAGTACCAATACAGGGGACAGGCAGGCACCTGACTGGAGAAGCCTGCTATAGTGGCTTGTATGAGAAAATAATTTCAGGGAGAAAGGTTGAAGAAATAAATCTTGACTTAAAGTCTGGAAAATTTGCCTCAAAATAATGCACAGCTTTGGTATCTGGAGTCCTCATGCAAAATCATTTTTCACCTCATGCCATAACCTCCTTTGGTATGAGCATTTATCTTAGTAAACAAGAAATTATAATCAGAATAAATCTCCATGGAGCTAATACCCTGTTTTACGAAGCAGAAGAAAAGTGTTGCATCTTTTATTGATTGTACTGCAGCCAACTTACAAATACATTGCAAGGAAGTACTATCTAGTTTTCATAAATGTGAAACTATGTCCTTTGTTTTTCTTTTATACTTGGGATGTTATATGTATTCCTTACTGTTAATTTACACTGTATTTCATTTTTTCCCAGCATAAAATGGATTTTGATTTGGAATATAATCCTATGCAAGTTTACTTAGAGGTAAATCCTGCTATGTTCCATGGGACTTACTCCCATTTGTATCTTCATCAGATTAAGCCTTAGATTTAGATATGAGGTTGTATACACTTTTGCATTTAAAATGCAGGGTAATTTTTTATATAATGGGGGTGGTTGTATCAGCATACAAGTATGGCAGTCTGAGACAAAACCGATTTTTCTGCTTTGGAAAATCTCTTCTGAAGGTGGCATAGCTTTGGGGAGAAAAAATGCTGCCAGTTCAAAATTATCTATGCATCTTGATGTTGGCCACCTCAAAAAAACTAAATAAGAAATGCTATTCTCTTACCTAATCATGCTTTTATAATAAGCAGTTCAGACAGCCATTGTAGTATGATCTGAAAAAGTCACATTCACTGACACATCATTCCAGATCTGTGTCCTTATCTTCTATTGGCAACACTGATGTGTGTATAATGCTTAAAATGATCCTGTATTTTAATTAAAAAAACAGATGCAAGAGGACATTTATACTTGCTATATACAAAAAAGAAACCAGGATTTCCATGTTCTGAAATTCACTTATGGCAAATAAAATGGTTGTCCACATGGCTTGTATTGCTTCGGGCTGAGAATATCTGAGACTGAAATAGAATTTATATACAATTTATTTCAAATATACAAATTGGATATTTCTTATGGACTGTTAGGGAGGGGAAAAATGTCCATTATATCCAAATTTGCATCATTTGTATCAATTTATGTAAATGGTGTAATTTGCAGTAAAACTTCAGTTTGTTAGATAAATTAATTCCAAATGAAAGATTTGTCTATTATGTCAGAAATCAAAGAGAGGTTTACTGTGTGATGTAAACTATAAGGTACTTTTTCCTTCATGTCTTGGTTCAAACTAGTGAACTAAATTTAGTGTTAACTTTTTTTTAAGATTTAAATTCAAGGATATTGTAACTTGTTTCGCCAAGAAGCCTGAAACTTGTCTTGGTTACTTTATTTTTTTCTCTTTAGTCTCCTTGTACAGAAGAGCTGAGGAATTCAGTTATATCCAATTCGGTATATACCAAAAAAGTGGAAATAGAGCTGAATACTTTACGTGAACTAAAAGTAATAAAAAGAAAAGTAAGCAAGTAAAAGACAGCTTAAGAAAGCAGAAACATTTGGTATGTTAATCAGATCAAAACTTTTTAGGAGTGTTATTGAACAGACTTAACTGGAAACAATGGTTAAGTCATTTTTTATTTAATCAAATCCATTCTGTTTGTCTATCTCACACTGTACAGATAGTCCTCAACTTATGACTATTCATTTAATGACTGTTCAGAGTTACGGCAGTGTTGAAAAAAATGAATTAAGTCCAGTCCTCGCACTTATGACCACGGCAGTATTCCCACAGTCACATGATCAGAATTTGGCTGCTTGGCAGCTAGCATGTATTTACAAGTTGCAATATACTGGGATTACATGATCACCATCTGCAACCTTCCCAGGGGGCTTCCAACAAGCAAAGTCAATGGGGGAAGACAGATGCAGCAAAAAGGTCATAAAATCAGGCACAACTCGATTACATCACTTAGCAACAAAAGTTCTGTTCCCAATTGTGATCCTAAGTCAAGGACTACCTGTCCTGCATTAATTGGTAAACATAATATCCACTTTAACCAAATTATGAAAACATTATTTGGAAGAGTTTATTTCCTTGTGTATACTATCTGACACTTCTCCTGCATGAATACTGCAAAAAGATTTGTCAGCATTACCAGACTTTTTTTTTCTTTGTAGCTGTTTTATTAAGAAAAAAATATTTAGCTGGTCAAATCAGAATACATGTAAAGAATGTTTAGAATGTGCTAAAATGTTTAAGGGATTCTAAAAATCCCCTTAAAACATTCTGCACATCTTGTCAAAAATAGCAAAGACACAAATACAGTATACAGAAGTAGTTGTAGATATCATTTGGAAGTACCTCACTTCTTTATGTAAACGCTTCCTTGTGCTTCAGATATTGCTAGTATCTTTGATATTCTCCCTATTCTGCAGTAACATGTAGTATGATATGTTTTGTTTTTAAATGTTCTTCTGTGAACCTAACACTTAAAACACTTGATCTTGTCTGCAAAACAAACAGAAGTTCATATCTCAGGGCCAGTTCACATTAGCACTGGACAAAGTAACTAAAAAAATTACAAACACACTACACTGGTCAGTTCTTCAAGATACAATGAGCAAATGGTTCTGCTTTACAAATATTCAAAAACAGCAATTACTGTGTTATGCTACGCCAAAGGTTGAATTTAATAACTGAAGAAAGTGTGCAGGATTTTCTAGTGGTTATCATTACAAGTCTATGGCATGTACTGATCAGTTCAATTTGTACCTTCTATTTAGGGTATCTATAAATGTTGAAACAATAAGGCAAATAAAAATCAACATGGTAAGACCCTATAACTGCAAGAACTTGAACATCCTTAACTCTAATCACTGTATTTATATTTTATTTCTAACAGCAAAAGAAACAAAAAACTAAAAATAATATTCCTATAAAATACAGTCAAAGTAAGAAAAAATTATTAAATTTCTATGAAGGAGTTTCATATTAGGCTCCTTCCTCATACAATACTTAAATACACATAGCAAACAGGTCAGGAAGATGAAAGCCAATTTATTGTATCCAACACTACCAACTTCAGCTAATTCATTAAGGGAGAATATACAAAGCTGCAATGGGCCATAATGAGGGGATATATACAGGCTATTTTTTTTTTACATAACTTGCTGGCTATTTTAAATTGCTATTATGTTCCATTTGGAGTACATTTCAAGTGAATGCAAGCTAGCATCTTGTATGTATAAAATGTTACCTATTACAATAAATATGTAATTCAGATACATAGCAAGACAGTTATTTTTACAGACAAAACTACTCTGGCAGTGCTGATAGTGCTTTTATTGAAATTAACTGGTGCACATATTCTGCACTTTTCGAGTGACATGCTATGTGCATTAACTTGTATTTTAAAATCACAACTGTTAGAAATTATTTTCTGTGTATTCCTTTCCTCAACCATCATACCATGTAGATCTTGGAACTGCATTCTCATTAAACTGAAGTATATAAACCCTGTCTGTGATGATCAAACTTACTCATAGCAAAATATACAATTCTAGTATGACATCTTAGTTTGAAACCCCCAACATATTTTCTTTGTTCCTAGCCAAAAAAAAGGTTTTTGCTGTTTTGCTACTTAAATAAGCTAATGAACCTGCAATACAATCTTACTAGCATTTACACTCATTTTATTTTTATTGCATTAGTCAGTAACCATGCAAAAATTAGGGTTTTGCCATTGTAGTTTTACTCAGATATTTATGGGGAGAAGAAAAAACATTTTTTCAGTTTTTACTAAAATTAGAGAATACTTTTGCTATTTTTAAAGGGGAAAATCATGTATGTAGTTCTGTGATTCTACGTACTATGATACTGCACTAGTCTTAAGAATATAATTCCAACCTTAAATCAATAAACCCCTAACAAATTTTGACCACAAATGAACTTCAGAGCAAGCTGGCTTTTATGGTGTCGTCTATCACTATTTCAATTCCTTTGAACTTGCCTGAACTATAGCACAATTATATATTGACTCTGTATCCAACTGCTGCTTTTGAGGATTTGAAAGCTACAAAACATCCCTATCTCTGGTATGCAGATTAACCAGTGCTAGTCTGTGAATCAAAACTGAAATGCTGACTGCAGTTCTATCTGTTATGGTGCAGGGATGGTACTGACAACATTGTTGCATTTTCGTCACTGTAAACATAATTCTTTTGTTTGTGGCCATCTATATTAACTTGTTTAATTATATAAATAAATTTTATGACATTTTATTTCAACTAAGTTTGTTATTTTTCTCCTTGGTATCACCTACATCATCTTAATTCACATGGTTTGAGAACTACCCATTTCACATGGGTTCAGTAGCATTTGTGCTGGACTCTCCTGGCAAAATTGGGTTCCATGCTCAACACCCATAAGAAAGACTAATTATAACACTTTTTCCCAGCATTCTCAGAAGAGCAAAATTTTATTATAATCCACAAGCTGCTTTTGAAATGATTTCTGAGATATAACAAAATCTTGTAAAGAAGCAACAGCTTAAGATCTATCCTGGATACAAGAATTGCAGATTTGGATCCTAAGCTCCTGTAGTGAATTCAGGTTATATTAGTTCTTTACCAATAGTTCTAGCTTTATGCAAAAGATGCTCTCTCAAATAAAGAAGCTACTTACTTATCATAAAATACTATAATACTACATTTGCCACTAGTTGTTCATTTAGTACCCAAAGGCTCAAAATATAGTCAAATTATATTCAGGATACATTATACTTGTATAAAAACATTTTCCTGACAGCCTAATGGTAAAACTAACACATTTCTATCTGGATTATCCATCGCTTTTTTTTAGCAATAATATGTCAATTTATATTAAATCATTTTTAACAACTTTTTGGGGACATAGCCAACAGGTTTTAAACACTTTATTTTAATAAAAGTTACATACAAAACTGAGCTCAACACAGTAATAAAAATTACTTCCCCTTTTCCATAGATGGACTATATTCTACTAGATATGTTTTTAAATGCAGATAAACTGGCAGACTTTCACTAATGAGCGTATCAACAAATGTTGATGTTACCTGATTTTAATTCAGAAAACAAATTACAAAAGGGAACTACAATTTAACAGACATAAGGAATGGAGTTCAGATTAATGAGCAAAAATTACTTCTGAATTATTTAGAAAGAGGAATAACTAAATTCACTCTTGTTCATTAACACCATATTTTACAAAAATATTTATCTACACTGTATACAGGGCTATACATTAACTTTTTCTCTCAAACACATTTGCAAGATTAAAATATGCCATCACTACCCTAAGCATGACACATGGCAAAGGGAAGCAATTTTATCCAGAAGATCAAGAATGCCAGAACATTTACACATGGTTTTCCAAATAAATCAAGAAGGTTCAGAAAAAGTAATGCAGTGGAGACAACACCAACTGTACTTAAATAAAACTGAATAAACTCTAAAACTGATTAAGCACTAAATGACACGTTATAGTATGTTAAATAACAGCACAAACCCATCAAATCTTCAATGGAAATAACTACTTCCAAATGTATAGTTAATCTCTCCCAGTTTTAAAGTGCTATTCCATCCTTGAAAATTACTGAAAAAACTTATGCAGCTCATATCTAAATCTTTATCAACTTTAACTTCTATAAATACTTTCCAATTTGCCAGTGTTAAGCACTTTTTTCTGAAGAGATCCCCTGCCTTCTTCCAGATTTACAAAAACTTTGTATTTAGAAAAGCAATACAAATCAGCCAGTTCCTAATATTTTTTTCACTCCATAGAGAGAAAAGAAAAATAATTCTCAGAATGAGTTTTACAGATTTCTAAGCCACTCCATATTCAACATTTGAGGTCTCATATGTAGACAGGGTGGGGAATCTCCAAGTTCTTGCACCAGTTTTGGAGTGGTTTGGGAAGTTTTTGATGCTTTTTAGCCTAACATGTCTGAATTTGTCTCTAACTAGCTAATGCACTGGATATAGAATCACACAGCACTAATGAAAGTAAATATGATTTGGAACAAATCCCTCATCCTGAGAAACAGTCACTGTTAAGTATGAATTCTGTCTAGCTATCATTATCAAGATTGTAGGTCTAGGACTCTGCTCTTTAAGATGAAAAACACTTCCTACCAGCACATTCCAGTTTATATTCAATCAGAATAAAATCCCAATAAAAATCCCAATTATTTCTGATAAATGATTCTATAATTACTAGTACTGATAGTTAGCTAATTCTGTAGAAAGTTCTGATAAAGAACACTTGATAGTGTTCTTGTAGGAAGGAAATGGGACTGTTATATATCAAAAAGAGCAAAAACATGGGATGATTATCTTATTACATCCTCATTTGCTTGGTATTCTCAATATGTGCCTGAGTAAAGACACTGTATCAGATCAGAGGCTTCAAATATTGCAAAGGGCATTTCTTCAACTTCTGTGTATTTATACAAAATTTTAGAACAATAAAGGGGTCATCTGAACACTTGTAATAATTAAGGCTTGTACTAGCAAAAGCCAAGTTATGGCAACAACCATTTTCATTGCGCACCAATTGTTTACTGTTAGAAAAATAGAACAATAAAAAGGTAAATGTAAAGCCCTGCAAATATGATAATTCCCCCTTTAATTACTGGGGCATCAAATGTCTGACGTTATATTTTGATGTATCTTGGTACTGTGTCATAGGTTTATCTGCAATACCACAGGTCCCAACTCCAACCTTCCCTGTAACGCTCTCAGGAGAAGCAAAGATGCTCCGCTTTACCTGTGGAACAAATTAAAAATAGAATTTTAACTCTTCAAAATGCAACAAATCATAAACTACTGTGATATAAGAATGCAGAGTTTAGCCATGATTAAACATTCCTGAATCACACAAATTTTATCCATTTGGCTTATTTCTATACAAAGATATTGATTAAATCATATTTCACTAAAGCTTGGGCCCACAGAAAACGCTTTAACAATTTGAAATACATGAATCATCATTATGATTTATAACAAAAGCATAAAAGCTTTGTTATACAAACTAGCCTGTGCGAAACATTCAAATTCAAAATGTGCTATTTAGGTACAAAATAAGTCTCTTTGATTATTTTGGAAATATTCTATGCTCAAAATAATGGTGTTCAAATTCAAACTATATTCTGAATTCTAAATAACTCTATAGGTTCAGTGCACCTATTTTAGCCTTGGAAGTACTGGCATTCAACATTTTTTGCCTACCTCTAGGCCCTGAAGCTTTACAAGCCTGAATGTTTAACTTTTCTATTAGTTCATCTTGTAAAATTGCAAATTACCCCAAACTGTAAAAAGTGTGAAAAATACAATCAGAAAGATTTTTGGGAAATGGTTTGCCATTCCCTTTCTCTAAGGCTGAGAGAGAGTGATTGGCCCAAAGTCATCAGGATACCTTTGTGCCCAAGACAGTACTGGAAGTCATGGTCTCATGTTTTCTAACCCAGTACCTTAACCACTACAGCAAACAAGCTCTCACAACTCTATAATTCCAATATACCATACACACACCTGGCCTTTTTTGTTTTTTGAATATGCTCTGTTGTTGAACTGCTGCCATTTGACTTTCTGATCTTCTCGTTCCTGCTCTAGTTCTTTGATACGCTGGGCCTTTTTCAAAGCTTTCTTCTTTTTATATTCTCGTTGCTGGGCAATCATTTCTTTCCTTAAAAGAAAAATGGCACTGAAGGCTACATATGTAGTTCATAACGAGTATCACCTTTCTTATAAATTCACTTTTATTCTCAGAACATGTAGACAAAAGCATACACTGATAAAGAGAGTCTCACCTTGGACTAGGTGAATGTAAAGATAAACTCTCAGTACAATGGGGCTTCAGCTGTCCACGCCCATTTCATTCTCCAGTTGCAGAGAGTGCTGTCATTCTTTCTGTAAAGCAATCTGTGCGTTGCAAGTTTCAATAAAGCACAGCAATCCTACTTTCATATACTAACAAAGATCTTTTAGAAGTCAGCTGAAACTAGCTAATTTCTTGTGAACAGAATAACTCTAGAACTCAAAAACTGTTCCAAGATTAAGTAAAATATTTCACAAGCACTTTTTCATAGAAAATACTTTATGCTGATTGAACATTACTAGTTTAGATTATTTTATTCTTCGAATTTATATTAAATATTCAGTCATAGACCAAATATAAGCACTGCAGATAACATTATATAATGTTTTACACCAACTTTCCCAACTTGGAATAAATTCCCATTACCCTCTGGCAGAATCTGATTAGGAAAGCCTGGCTTAACATAATCCTATATTTGGATGATGCATATTCATAGTATTTTAGGACTTGGATTGATGAAGTCATTTTCAACAGACCAATCATGGACTTCAAACAGGTAACAAACTTTGTATCCTAAATGTGTAGTAGGAAATCTGCAAGTTTACTGACAAACTGGACTACAAATCTGAGGTCTTTACTGCTGTAAAAATGCCTTAAGTACTGGTATAAACAAAGTAGGATTTAGATTCAGTCATAAATATGAAAATCTATGGAATGACAGTAAAAAACTGCCTTAAAACCAAAGTTCACTTTGTTTTTTAAATCTATGGTAATTACTTGGCCTCTGAAATTAATACAATATATAGCTCAAAGTTGAAGGGATATTCCTAAGAGATCCTGCTTTACTCAGACAAAAATAGAAGATGTCTGTTTTAATTTAGCAGGCATTTAATAAACTGTATACCATCCATTGATTAACAGAAACAACACACAGAAGGCTGAAACTCTACATCTGTACAGAATTGCTTGAAATTTGCTGGAATGTTTACTGAAAAGATGGAACTGTCAAATTTTAGAGAAATGTGTGCAGAAAAGTTACAGACAGGTTCCTTAAATTCTGATTTTAGAAAAGTGATTGTAATAATACTGCCTTACTATTTGGTTGAATCTTGCCAACTTGTATTTATGCTAAGGTATTTGATAAAAAAGGAATAGTTACAAAAGGATGGTGGTAATGGTAGTGGTGGTGATGGTGACAATAAGGCTTTTCTTTCCCCAGTCCCCACTCATAACCTTGACAAAACCAAAGGATGCCTACATCAGGAACCAGCAATCTATAAGTAAAGTTTTGTATGGGGAAACCTAATGGCTCTTGGAGAAAATTAATGTATTTTACAAGTTTACTTGGGGTGGCTGCAACACACTTCCAAAGGCAGGGCTTTGAGAGGTCTCAATGGCTATCTGGTACTATGGCAGAATAGAGTAGTTGGTATGAAGTACAGTGCCAATGGCACCATTCATCTTAGATAATGATGTACCTGGCTATACACTGCACAGAGCAGTGTCTCCATAGTGTAATAGTTCCAGAGAGGAAATGAGCTGCAACAGATGAACTAAAGCCTATGATTAGAAGGTAATTTCCACTCTACTCTTTCTCTCCCTTCCTGGCATATTACGAAGACATAGAACCAATGCAGCCCTTTTTGCAGTGCTAAAAACAAATCATTCACAAACTTTCCCCATTCACTTGAAGGTACTCCATAGGGATGCTGCTTTGCCTCATGCAGTCATCAATTCAGTCCAAATTATTCTGCTTGATTAATTATTCAAAACTCAGTACACCCTGAGTACCCATGTGGGTTTGGATTTACCTTTTTCTTTTTCTAAAATTATGAAAAAACCCATCAACAATAATAGTTCAATTATAGCCATTTTTTAGATTGGTACAACACATTAAAAAATGGAAACAATGTCCATCACTTACTTGGACATAGGCTTGCTGCCATTGTCTTCCTTTGTTTTTCTTCCCTCTTCTACAGGTTTCAAATTGAGCAGAGGTGTGACTTCAGCATTACCGTATCCTGAGAAAGTGACTGCAGCTGTACCATTCTCTTCATCTATCTCTTCAATTTCAGCTTCGTAACACCTGTAAAGATATCATGGCTGTAAGCATGTGAGTAAAGGTTTAAGACTCAATCCTGCAAAAGTTAAAATTGCAATGATTAAATTACATTTCAAGATATTTCTGTTTAACACTCCATTGGAATTGACAATGTAATTCTGAGGGTTATTATTTTACAGCATTTATTTACATTTTTTCCCCAACATAAATAACTCATGTTGTTCTATAGCCACTTAAAAGTAAATCCTTCTGAATTATATGGGATTTACTTCTGAACACGTATGTATATGACTGCACTGTTAAACTCTAAATTCACTACTATCCCATATACAGCAATCTGTATATTTGGGCCATTCATCCTAAAAATAAAGAATGACTAATATTGAAATACTATAAATGACAAAAATAGTGATCTATAACAGTGGCAATAATGCAGATGATAAAGGTGGTTTTTTCCAGTTACATCACCTGAGACTCAAAATAACCAAGTATAATTATCACACAAAAATTAATTTATATATCATCTTTACTATTTTACAAATAACCCAAGGCGGTGAACATACCTAATATTCTTTTGTCCTCCTACTTTCTCACAATAGCAACTGTGAAGTGAACTGGGTCTGAAAGAGACTGACTGGCCAAAGTAACCCAGCTGGCTTTCATGCCTAGTATGGGACTAGAATTCACAATCTCCTGGTTTTCAACCTGGTGCCTTCACCACTAGACCAACCTGGCTCGAATACCAATTTTGCTGCTCTCAAGCATACCTGAAAATTGGACAGTTTCAAATCTTTTGATCTTAGTTGAGAGAAGTTTACAGAAGAATTCCATATGCTACTAAAAAGGCAGCTCAGAAACATTAACATTAAGCTCAAGGATCAAGCTCTTGCTTTTTGCTATGCCAGCTTATGGTTATTCTACAATTTATTTACTTATTTATTAAATCTATATGCCACCAAATTCAAAAACAACTCTTGGCAGCTCACAATAAAAAACATTAAAAACATAAATAAGAGATAAAAATCAATTTTAAAAATTGCTGACATTACCTAAGCAAAACAGGAGGCACAGAATATCTGTGTGAGGGGGTGTGACTCGCTTAATCCATCAGCCATCTCCAAGTTGACATACCCCCATTCTGGCCCAAGTCAGCTGGCAGAGCCAGGTTTTCAGGCCCTCCCATAAGACTAAGAGGGTGGGAGCTGACCTCACCTCAGAGGGCAGGATGTTCCATAGGACTGGGGCCATAGCAGAGATCCCACCAGCCGGAATTCCTTGACTGATGGGATCCACAGGATGCCTCCTCTGCTGGCCCTGGTTGGGCTGGCAATTCCCACAAGGGTGAGATGGTTCCTTAGGCCCCCATGAAGGGCTTTAAAGGTGACAACTGATACCTTGAATTGCACCCAGAAGCAAACTGATATCCAGTGCAGCTGACAGAAGAGGTGTTACGTGGGCCATTCTATAGGCCCTAAGAACTGTCTACGCAGCAGTATTCTATGCCAGCTGTAGCTTCTGAATGCTTTTCAAGGGTAGCTTCATGTAAAGCACATTGCAATAGTCCAAAGATGAGAGGACTAGGGCATGAGTGACTGAGTGTAGGGATTCCTGGTCCAGAAAAGGATGCGAATGGCGTACAACACAAAGTTGTGCATAGACTTTTCTAGCTGTGGCCGCCAACTGCTCTTCAAGTAGGAGTTGTGAGTCCGGGGGAACCCCCAAGTTCTGCATCGGGTCTGTCTGGGGTAGTGCCACCCCATCCAACAATGTTATAGTCCTGGATCCTGAATTCTCAGGCACCCAAAGCCACTCAGTCTTGTCATGGTTTAAATGAGGCCTGTTGTCCCCCATCCAGATCCTCACAGCCTTGAGGCACTGCGTCAAGGCAGAGGCAGCATCACTTGGGTCACCAAGATTGGAGATGTAAATTTGCGTATCATCCATATACTGATGATACCTCATCCCATGGTGACAGATGACCTCACCAAGTGGCTTCATGTGGATGTTAAATAAGAGTGGTGAGAGTGCCCTTGTGGCACACCACATAGAAGCAGCCAAGAATTGGACTTCTCATTCCCTATTAACACTGATTGAGACCAGCCTTGGAGAAAGGAGCCAAACCATCACAAAACTGTGTTGCTTAGCCCCAGCCCACGTAGCTGGCCCAAAAAGATACTGTGGTCAGTGGTACTGAAAGCTGCCAAGAGGTCAAGGAGAGTGAGGATGGATGTACTACCCCCATACTGCTCTCAATAAGAGACCATCAATAAGCTCAACCAATGCTGTCTCTGTCCCATAAACAGGCCTGAACCCAGACTGAAATGGGTCCAAATAATCCAATTGTAATAAGAGTATTTTCCACCTGCAGTATTCCCTTCCCTAATCATTTTGGAAGAAAGAAATACTGGTGCCAAAGAAGATTTGGTTTGGCCTTCAAGTAAGTTTGCTCCTACAATAGTTTTGGGAGTTACAGAGGACTGAGTCCTTCTAAGGCCCCCAAAACAACATGGAAAGAGGACATTTACCACATTCCATCAAGTAGTAACATTCAATGTGAATGTAACAGTAAACAAACCCAGTCATCTCACCCTCTAAAAATATGTTTTTAATTAGCCATCCTCATTTTGGTACTCTCCACACTTTGGTCATTATGCTGGTTGGCTGATGACAGAAAATGTAATTCAAAAGATACCAAGACTGATTACTTAAGTTACTATTTTGCCAAGCTGGTGTTTACCATGATGAAATGGGGTCAATATAAACCAAAGGGAAGTATCTTACCATGAAACTGTATTAATTCATGTAACTGTACAGAAGTTTGTTTTCTACACTTACTGTCCATCTTCACTCCATATTGCCATACATCTGTCTCCAACTTTCCATGTGTGACTGGGGAGGGCAGAAGCAGAACTATCAGAATTTGCAAGAGTTTCTGAAGGTTGTGTTGAAAGGAGGTCTTTAGTCAATTCTATAACTTCCTGGTGGGAGAAAAAAAGCAAGAATTTAAATGCCAAGTATCTCCTCCCTCCACAACTTTCAAATAGTGTTTACCACCTGTACTAATATTACATACATAGACAGAAACAGGCATGAAAACTTTAATTATCATACAATATTTCAAAATCAATACCTAAAAGATACTCTAAAATGCATGGGATAGTAAATATAATACTCATTTGACACTTTAAAATAGCAGGTTAACTCTCTTACAATGATATATGGTTAGCTCTCAACTGCTGCATAATCCTAAGAAAAAACTTGGCTGCAAACTTTTAAGTGTCTTTTTTAGTTGAACTTGAAGTATTTCATAGTTTAGCCTTTTCTGAATGTCTAGTAAATATCTTATGTTCATATCATATATGAATGATAATGGATAAATACTTCAGATAGTATTCATATTATTATATTTCAACTAATATAATAGAAGCAGAAAGAATAAGAAATAAGCAGAAATATAAAAAATATCCTGTTGATTTTCTTCCATTTTAATTAAAAATAATTACTGGCTCAGATTCTAAGGATCAGCAAAATATAATTTTAATATATGCAACAAAATACTTCAATAAAATAGGTAGAATTACTGGGATTTCCAGATTCTGTGCTTTGATAAAGTAGGGATAACTGAACTTTTAAACACAGGGTTTTGCAAACATTTGTACATTTTCAAGCGAACACAATCTCTGCAAGATGAATTATAATAATTCATGTTAGCCACAGAGTATTTTAGACTGTATAGCTCTCTACATAAATCAACTTTTAGTGACACTATAAGGCTAAAAAATGGAAACTTAAAAATATAAGAGCTGCCAAAATTAGTATATCATTATTTCTATTTTAAATACAGTGGTGCCTCACAAGACGAGTAACTCGCAGGGCGAGAAACTCGCAGGACGAGCAAAAAATTTAATCAAAA
>JANHZU010003293.1:55342-66766 GCA_032468055.1 Acrochordus granulatus
GGACTAATAGAACAACTGAATGTATCATCCAGTAGCAGCCTTCTGTGCTACAGTACTTTTGAAAATAATATTACGAAGTGTTCTACCTTTGATCAGTCTTTTTTCTTCCAAATTCTGAAACAATACGATGCTACCTTAAATTAGAGGAGGAACCATTTTAAATGTGGATAAATGTATTTTATAAATAAAGATTTCTAACTCTATATAAAATCAATTAATTCACTTCAGAAAATTAGGCTGATAGTTCATTTATTAGACTTAAATATATACCTGAAAAATATTGCATTAAACAAACTTAAAAATATTAGCTTTATATTCATTTATACAATATTATTTTAGATATGAATAATAATTCTTAAATGCAAACATAACATTTCCAATACAAAAACATCAATATTTTAAGATATACTTTAAAGCTACAATAATAGTGATTATCAGAAAGCTATTTTAATTGAGAATTATATGAAAAGATAAGTTGGAATTATTTATCATAGAATGTTAATATAATTAATACCAGTCTGAATTAATTAGAACTAAACCATGAAATCTCAGCAGATCACAGTGTCTAGCCAAACATGATGGATTTTAATAAAGCTAAGCAGTATTGAATAGCTTAGTTCTTGGATGGGCTGTAGACTGGACTGATAAATGAAAATAACATGCAGTGAGTGAAAAAATCTCAAAAGAATGCAGTGTTAAGTCATGTCCATTATTGAGAAAACAACAGTTTACTGTGGTCTTCAGAAGTTAAGTTCAACTCAATATTTCTTTTATATATGGTATCCCATCGAAACTCACTGGAAAACTTAGATGAGCTCACAAATGAAGTCCTATTAATTTAAAATGTCACTGGTGCATGAAAATGTTGGCATGAGTCAGTTCTAAAACATACTTCTAAAATAGTCCATTCCCAACATGACTTCGTGTAGAAGCGAAATAATGTTATTAAATGTTAATGTTTAATTATTGTGAGTATTCAGCTTTGACAAACAAGATGAATTATGATGTGAATGAATGGCTTGGGGGCATGCATATGTGTAAAATAAGAATTTAATCAACATTTACATTTCATTGCACTCAAATAAGTTACAGACTGTAATACTTGCAATGTCAATACACTTGCAGTGTCCATGTATGTGTGACATATGGACTACAGTATAAAACATTCCTATAACCATTTTTTTATTTATTTATGAAATACAATAATGTAAGTAGTAAATTAGGGTTCAATCTATATCCCTATGAAAAACAAACCCTCTTATTAGAGATCTGAATAGCTCATATAAAGAACTGAATGCATTTGGACAAATAACATTTTAAACAAGTTTCCATATGTCTTCTCAGATATGACAATGACACTGTCAACATATTGCACACGTTTTCATGTTTTTGTTTACCAAAAATGCATATGTGCATTCACAATAATATTTTGAATAATTATTATAACAGTTTTATGAGATATAAGCCATTTAACATAAATGATTTCTTAAAAGTGTAAGAATTAAGAAACAGCATGTTTGAGAAAAACAGCCCTTTGTAACAATTCATATAATTAGCAATTTTTCAGTGCAAGTCCCAGATTTCACAAAGTAAAGAAGTCAGTTTAGGATCCCTTGTTCTCCAAGTTACTAGTACTTCTGAGTGGTTGTGATTAAGTGTCCTGAGTTCAGTGAGCCGTCCTATGAGACGGGCAAAATGTTGTGGTTCTTCAGGGTGATAGATTTTTGAATATTTGTACAGAATTCCTAAAAAAGGTTCTTGGAGTTTTTCTACATATTGCTTGTTTTTTAGGAGTGGTCGATCTGAAAAATATGAACATGATTTTTTATGTAGAAAAATACACATTTTGTGCAAAACGAAGTATCTTTGTCAGTTCCAACTTGAATTGTGATTAGGCTATCTCAAAATTAGAGAGCAGTTGAATCCGAAACCAGCTTGTCTATTCTTAAGACATAATGTTTCACTTTGTGTTAGCTGTACTTTCTCAGCTACCAGGCAATATCAAGAAGATTACTGATATTACCTAAGTATTAGATTCTTCAGTAGAAATCATGTTCATTATGAGAATACTACCATATATATTCGTGTGCTATTGGCTAAAGATTTTCAGAAATCTTTTATGCCCATTCATGGTTTTACAGTAATAATTCTGGTAATTTCAGCAGAATAGGGATAACCTGGTATTGTACCCCCTTTAAGAAATTAAATACTTCATTTAGAAAACTATTAAATACTCCATTTAAAAAACTATTAAAATATGGAAAAAATATAGTTGTCTAAAAAGTGAAAAATAAAATACAGTTCTCATTCTTAAAATTATTTTTAAATAATTGCTAAAACTACCTGAAAAATACACAGTAGTTGCAACAAGTAATGCATACTCTGTTGCGGTTACATTAAGTTCTCCCATACTTCTGTAGAAATAAAATAATGCAGTGATAAACTCTTCAGTTATACCTATAAAAAGAACAGAAAATAACATATGATAGTTAAATAATATGTTATTGATTCATTCTTAAAACAAATATTGAATTAAATATAAATGGGCAAAATTCATTCAGAAATGTTTCTGTGAGGAGTTTTGCTGGCATTTTAAATACATTAATGGAAGTAGCCACAATGGGATGTCAGAATAAAGAATCATATTTTAGAGAATTGGAATGGTGGGTAAAAATTTTATCAGTGAAATGAAGGAGGATACTGAAAGAAAAAAGAAAAAAATGGACAAAAGAAAAAGCTTTAAGAAAGATAAAGATATCTTTTTTAAGATATCCTTAAAAAAAGATAGAACACAAAGGGTTCTTCAGATAGCAAGAAGAAAAATATTCCCAAGTTAAACCTGAGAAAAATAAAGCAATGGAAATCCGTGGAAGTTATATGAACGTGAAATAATAAAACCCACACTGCCACTTCATCCACTAGTGTGGGAAGAACAAGAAAAATGCTAAGCAATAGGGTTTTTTTAATTATATAATTGTTAAAAAGGTAAAGGTTTCCCCTGCCAATTGTGGCCAACTCTAGGAGGTGATGCTCATCTCCGATTCACAGTTGGGGGAACCAGCATTGTCCAAAGATGCTTCTGTGGTCATGACTATACGCCACAGTTCATGGAAAGCTGTTACCTCACCACCAAATTAGCAGTACATGTTTATCTGCTTGCATTTTTATATGCTTTCCAACTGTTAGGTTGGCAGGAGCTGGAGCAAGTAATGGGAGCTTACCCCATTATGCAGTGGTGCTTGGGTCTTGAACAGCCAGACTGCTGACCTTCCGGCCAACAAGCCCAGCGTCTTAACCGCTCAGCCACCATGCTCCCTAAAAGATAATTTTAAGAAGTCAGTAAAAAAAATATATTATGGAACATATTAATAATTGGAATGATGAACTATGTGAGAACAAAAATTGAAATAAAGAGGAAAAAGACAAATAAAGGTTGAACTGATGACTCTTGGATTCAAAAAAGTCAACATTTAAATAGTGGCAATATCAAAATGCTAAACCCAAAGAGTGGATTGGGTTAAACCAAAAATATGGCAGGAAGATATCTTGCTTCTGAAAATTCAGTAACACAAGAATTTTCAAGATATTTTATTTACTTTTCTAAAACTACAGTACAATATATTTAAGTTAAATAATTATTTAACCAATTATTAAATATATATCAAGGCCCAGTTACCTGTGTTACTTGTAGATGTTGGACTTTCTTCAGTATGAGTCATCTCTATAGAATAAGCATTTTTATCTTGGCCACTTACAGTATGGTCAGAAAATCTTATATGATCTACAATAAAAGACAAAATGACCAAAATTCTTTCAAAATATTTTTAACAGGATAAGTCAGATTTACAAAATAATGCTTAATGAAATATTAAAGGAAAGAGTTACTCAAAAGAAAGTGCAGTGATGGGACAAGCTTTGTAGTAAGCATTGGGCCACTTCAGTACATACATAAAATAAAAATGTTAGCTTTAAAACTTACTTTCGTTAAATGGTGTCTGATATTCAATCCCGTGTTCATTGTATAACTCTGCTGAGCGTAAAAACATGGCTTCAATTGTAGAACCTTTTAACAGTGCAATCTGATCATCATTGGCTAAGCTTTCAAATCCTATAGTGTAAAGAAATAGGTAAAATTACACTAACTTTATATCTGAAATTGAACTTACCTTTTTTGAAAAAAGTTTTTATACTAAAAAAAAGAATCAGATTTGAAGAGTGCAATCCTGTAGTTCCTGGAAGGGCATTCTAAGAATTATTTTTAGATTCCATTTCAAAGATTTACAGCTTCAGATATTAAAACTGTTGTTGGAAATCTTCTGTTTTCCCATCGTAAAATTCTATGTTAGAGGAATCCAAAGGGGATGTCCCTAAATTTTCCAGGGAACAAGCTAAAAGAGGCAGCCTCCAAACTTTGCTAGCCAGCAACATTCTGCCACTTATAAGTTGAAGAGAAGGAAAGAGTAGAAATAACTTCTCAGTCACACTTAGCCAATAGGAATCATCCAATGCTGTTAGGCTCAAAGAAGCAAGTCTGGACAGCTCATTTCTAATCTAAAAGGTTTATTGAAGTTACAAGATGAGAAAAATTTCTCCAACTGCCAGCCCAACAACTGGACTTCTCAGAAAAGCATAACAGTCTTCGCAAATGGTTGGACTTTTGGCATTTGTGCATGTGCAAAGACTCCAAATGGATCCCACTCTTCACTCCTAGTTCATCCCTGCTTTCTCCCACAAGGGCTTTAATAGTCTTAGAAGCTCTGATACTGAATGTTCTGACAAAATTGTGAATAGGACAATTGAAGATATTACAAATATTTTTTTAAATTACTGAGCATTATAAAAATGAAAGATGGCAAGTGGCCCATAAAACTTTTTAAATTTTATACTTTAGCTACTACACAAACCATATATAGAGTTGAAAGGAATACCAATTACTTAAGAAAATTATGAATGCAGCAGAGGCTTCTGATTTGTTGAAACTCTTCTAGCAAATGGGAGAGTAGAAACTATCACTGCTGTAATAAAAGCATCAGAAGAACATCCCAGATCCAGTAATAGAATGGTTAAAATGGGATGGACAGTGGCACATATTTAAACTGATTTTTATATTTAAGATTTTGCTCAATTTGGGTCCCATCAAATATCTTTGACTATAAATGCTGTCACCTAGGTCAATTCAGTGTCAAGAATTATAAAAATCATAATCAAAAAAATGGGAAAAGCAGATTAGATCAATTAACTGCAGTTTCTGTTGGGTCCAAACTTATTTATACTTGGAATAGACCAGCAATGTCCAGAGGAAATGTTGAAAAGTCAAGACACAGCACAATTGAATACTTTACATATTTAATGTACATTGATATTGCATGCACATATAAATGAGTGTGGCTTTGATTACACTGCACAACCACCATCTTGACTTTTTTGTCACTGAATGCCATTGGAGAAGATGCATGGTATCAGTGATAATTTAAGATCAAGATATCGATAGCCATTTTAACTCTAAAGTAACAGTAATGGCTATTGCAGGGACAGAAGTAAGTGGAAGACAGGATGAACAGTTAGAACACCTAGAACAAACTCAGAAGACAATGGTAAACACAGGAGAGTAGAAAAGAGTTTTAAGATCTTCAAGTGGTTTGGCAAGAAATCTTTACATATTTCCAGAGCTTTGATGCAAATTGTTTATGTAGGCACAAATTACATCATAACGAATTTTTTCACATTAAAATGAATTTGCATGAAGTAAGAAAACTATGGTTTTCTATTGTGCTTTGGGATGTTTTTGTAATGTGTTGCTTCCGAATCCAGTTAGAGTCAGCAAGTCAGCAACTTGAGGCCATTGAGATTAAGTGGGTATAAACTAATATACCAGAAGTAAGTAAGTACATATTTTGAGTCAGCTAAAAAGATTGATTAGAACTAGTTTGCAAAATGCTGTATAAAAACTGTTACCTGGGAGTCTTTTTGTAAAATCTACTAGGACCTGCACATGAACCATTGCCGTTTCTGAAAGACGTAGAAAATTCTCTTCAGGATTAGCACTTTCCTGTAACTATTTAAAAATATTTAGTATGAGCCTGTATGCTGTTTGAAAATTAGAATACCAAATTTCTCAAAAAATATCTTGGTGACATTGATTAATTTATCAGCACATACAAACTTCTTTGCTTCCTCCATTGGAATTGTGCACTTTTGATGGGCAGCCAAAATATGATCAATGAGTTCGTATTCTGCAGGTGTAAATTCCATTCTCTCTTGGACCTTTGAAAAAAAAAAGTATTATTTACTACAATGCAAAATACTATAGATTCAGTAATAAAGAATATAAAATATGACCCTACTTTTAATGGTTTGGTTGTAGAAGATACATGTTTGCTGTCCATTCCCTCATCTTCCATTTTGATGTTGCAAAGGAAACTACTCTTTTTTCTGAGTCGTTTTGACTTACATTGGACTTCAGTTAGCAAACCTATAAGAATTTATACCAAAATTCATACACATATTTTAGAACTGTGCTGATATTTAAATTATATTGTAAAATATGTAGCCATTGTAAACTACATAAGTTTGATACTGTATTAACAATTACTGCATATAGGTTAAACTATTCCATGGATGTACAATTTATCTAGAAATGTTCCTAAACTGAGTAGCAGAAAGCATAGAAAAGTAATGTTGACACTCACATTCAGCCAGCATTCCCACAGCTTTACATTTTTTTAAGCGACATTCCTGACATTTCCTCCTCATATACATATCCATTTCACAGTGACCTCCAGTCTTGCATCTGTATATTGCATTTTTGGTGATGCTCCGTCGAAAGAATCCTTGCAACAGGTGTTTCAAATCATGACAAATAATCAAGAAATTATACATCTACAACTTACCATACTTTAATTTGTAGTGATAGATATACTGTACTAAGGTTATATATTAAAGCAAAAATAGCATGTCAAGATAAGATAGAAAATTAATTCTTTTACAGATCTAAAATAGAATTTTTTACAAAGAAATGAGCTCCATTGAATTCTATGGATCTTACTTCTGAATAACATTAATATTATAAGTAAGATATGTTAACACTGTCTTTAAGATAATTATTTCCTTTCTATAAAATGCTTAGACATTAGAATTCTACAAACACTCTCCAGCACCACTTTCTGTCCCATTATGTTCTTAACTCATTTCCTGTATTTTGAATAATCAGTATTTGGCACTGCATTCCTAAACCTTTCATATACCAGTTCCATTTATAATATAATATTTTTTTCTTATTACCTTTACAGCCTTCACAGGTGAGTGCATTGTAATGGTATCCTGAAGCCTTGTCTCCACAAACTACACAGAGCTCTTCTTGCCCTTTTATCCGTAAGGCAGAATGATTAAGCCTGGGTCGTTTCTGTCCAGGGTATCCTCCCCCATCATGATGGGCACCCATGCAGGTAGGTTTACTGAATTCACAACTGTTGATGGCATATTGGCCATCGCTGAACTGAGGGTCCAAATTGTATGAGTTGTAATGAGTCTGTGAAGATGGTGCCTGTAATATTGAAGGGAACTGAACAGTTGAATATTGGCAGTAAGGAGCAGCTTGGAAGTCAAGGTCTTGCACTGGATAACTGATATGTTCTTGTAAGACATCTGGATTGTTTTGAAAAAAATCAGACAAATTAAAATTTGGCATGTTTAATAGTAAACTATCTGAAATATTTTACATCTAATTAAAAAAATAGCTATTTGGTTTAAAAAACAACCTCTGATTTATGTATAAGCAGTAAAAACTTGAAAGTCTCAACAATGTAAAAGACATTGCAAGAGAAAAAATTAAAAAAATAAACAGAATGAATGAAATTGTCATTTTTTAATAATAACCAACTGGAAATTAAGCACATTGCTAGAATTATTTTCAAACTTGGAATATGCTTTTGGAATTATGGAAATTCCTGTTTTTGTTAACAAATATTATTTTCTTGGTAATTTCCCTTTTTTACTCACCATAACACTGTATTGGCTCGCTAAAGCAGTATCCATCAGATACTGTTACAAAGGTATTTGCCATTTTCAGTTCCAGTTCCCACTGCTTCGTTCAGTATGGATATATTCGCGCTTTCAAAAAATCAGACCTGAGGAAAGGGATGTGTTTAATTATTTTAAAGTTCATGAGTGAAGATTTTGCTGCCAAAAACGGAAGATTTCCAGAAATAATTTATGGAGATACAACATATGTTGAAAGGAAGAAATTGAGAAATAGAAAAAGCGAACCTCTGAAGTGCTCTGAAGTATAATTTTTTCCACCAAATACATTTGATTAAAATCTTTATCAGGCCCATAGAATGTTATTCTATGTAGATGAACCATGAGGAAATGTTTTTGTTGTAAGTGAACATATAGACAACATAGCATATTTTTTATATTTTGTGTAAAAATTTTAAACCAAGTATGTTGGAAATGTAAATTATATAGTTATAACTTAGAGGTTTGTGTTGTTTCTCAAGAAGACTGCCTTTCTACACAGTTCAGTTCTCAAGCTATGCATAGGGCTTATGGGTTTGGTTATTTTATGTTTCTTGGAAGCCTCTACCGTAAAGGTTGTGCTGCTAAAATTTGGTAATAAACTCCCTACAAATAATGACCTGCAGGATAAGGGGTTTGAATGTGATGGGTATTTTACAGCTAATTAGCTTATTTTTCTTAAAGAACAACAACCCATGTCAGGGCTAGAAGATTTACAATTCTACTTTCTCCCACTCATGTCACCACATACTTGGTATTTGCTACCAAAGAGAAAGAAAAAAAAGGAAAGAACATGGTCACAAAATAGTTTTTAATGCTGCCATAGGAAATAGAAAATATTAATCCAATTTAGAAGTCAGGAAAATCTCCTGGCCAAATATCAACATTTATGTCACATACATCATGTCAAAGTTGTCACAGTTAGTGCAAGCCTCAAACAAACAAATGCTAATTATATGTATATAATATAAAAGAAAGACAGATAAAGGACCAGAAATCCTTGAAAATAATCTGATGTTCAGAGAGGGAATGTATGTCTGCAAGAAAATAATCAAACTCAAAGAGCATCAAGGACTCCATGGTTAAATGTAGTATTTAATTCTTTATTTGCTTACTTGTCCTTTTTATTAAAATATTTATAATTTGCCCACTGTCAAAAGTACCACAAAGTGGTTACAGTTCAAAAGGTACATAGAATAATACTAAAGTAAAATACAAATAAATAAGCTCATTTTTGGAAGAAAGATAAACTAACTGTTAATTCACATGTTTGAAAATGTAAGTCAATTGTTAAACCATTATTTATGATTCCTTCATAGAGAGAAAAAAGAACAAAATTAATTAGGCAGAGTTTTTTTTTATATAAAGTCATGAATCATTTAAGATATTGCACCAGTTCCAAAATGTCAATCGGACAAAATCATATAAAATAATTTAATAATAGCTGGGCTTCCTCCTTTACTTTTAGTGAACCTGAAAAAGTAAAGAACCAAAAATATAGCTTAAGCTGAATTTAATTTAATGGATTTGAATTAACCAAGTAATTCTTTGCCTCTAGGCTTTCAGTTCTAACAAAACTGTGATCAAATTTGCATGTTTAACTTTTGATTTTATTAAGAGTTAGAAGGGTTGAAAACCAGTTGCAAGGCATCTGAAACCTTTGTTTATAGATTATTGAAAAACACTTGATAGCTCTTCCCCTTTTCCAGTACAAGGCAGCAAAAAGTGAAAAGGCATTGCATGACTGGAATGCTGCCACTTGCTATCTGTTTGTAAATATTTGTTTGAAATAGAGGCAGCTAGATGAATCAAGAAAACTTTATCAATAAGATAAATTGATCAATTCAGCATGTACAAAGTCTATCTGTTTTAATCAGCAAATACCCATTTAAAAGTTAACATTGTATGATTCTGGCTCAGAATAATTTTAAATATAGAATAACTGAAGAAAAATGCTACACTAAACAATTCATTTGCAATGCAGTGATACAAAGGAAATATTGTGTCTTCAAATCTATCCCTTCTTTTCTCCATAGGATTCAACTGCTGTAGATTATGAGCTGTGGCTCAAAGGCTAGATGTGAGCACCCCTTCAGTGCAAACCCCAAAGGCTCTCCGGCAGTTGCCATAAACTGTACTTTTAATGCGACAGGAGGAAAATATTAAAATATGCAGAAATTAATATTAGCTATATTTAATTAATGTAAAAATTACGTATAATTTGAATCAAATTTAAGGTTTGTACTGATTCAATTTATTTCTTTTCATAGGCCCACATATTTTTTTGAAATGTGAAGCTTAAAATATTACTCAAAGGCCACTTTTGTTTTTCAAACCAAAAGGGAAAAAAATGGGGAGGGGAGGGCCCTGCTTCATCATGGCCTTTAAAGACAAAGCCCAAATCTTGTTTCCATTATCAACAACAAAAAAAACTCTCTGGGTGTGTTACATCCAAACCTTGGACAAATTGTGCTTTTAACAAGTTTTATTGTGGATTTGGTCTGTCTAAAACAAGGAATTTTATATAGGAACTTTATTTGATATTTCACTAGTAATTCTATTTTTTAAAATCAAAATATCATTTAAGGCAGGCTGAAGTGATGAAACAGGTGCATAGTGTTTCAAATGACACGTTAGGAGACTATCTGAAAGATTACAAACAATCTGGTTGTGTTTTGGAGAAATTTATATTCTGGTTTATGTCTTAAATTTGAATTCCTAATTAAAATTAGGAAAAATGTTCTGGGTTTATGTATAGTAATAAATGGTTGTTAATTTAAAACAGAAGCAAGTTTACAAAATATATCTAACGGCTATTCCAAAAGAGAAGGGAGATAGTTTGAGTAGGTCTGGTTGATATAATTGTAAACCATAGCTGATCGTTTCATTAAAATATAGCCAGTATAGTTTTTGAATTTTTGTTTAATCATTAGTATTGTCTACCCACTTCTTCTGGCAAAATTAAAGTAAGTGTAAGCACTCTTTTTCTGAGTATCTTGGGAGTAGGATGGATGGATGGATGGAAAGTATTGAGAGCCACATTGGGCTTTGTTGTTCTGCCACAGCCCTGATAGCTTGCAGAAAGTAACAGGGACAGTCCTCAAAATATGAGAATTTTAGATTAATGTTTTGCCAGTTAATGTATTTATTCTGAGTTTATAATAGCAGTTTGAATAATTGACATGACTATGTATCGGTTAACAATTGTTACATTAAAAGTTAATTGCATTTAAAGATATGCAGGATGAAATATTTTTTTATGTTTAAAAAGTTTTCCTCAGAAAAAGATACTGCCTTTGTTATTGACTGCTGTAGGCTTTTAATTTATTTATGCAGCAGTTGACTGACTTAATAAAGATAAAAGAAGTTTCTGCACCAAAGCCAATAAATCACCCGCAGAGTCTGCCT
>JANHZU010003293.1:118355-129319 GCA_032468055.1 Acrochordus granulatus
AATATTTCTGAAGGCTTGCTTATTATGAATTAATGAAGAGCAAGGTAGTTATGACCCTGAAATGTATGAGACATGTTTCTTAGTATCTTCTTTACAAATAGTTGAGTACTGTTGAAACTGAACTTTCAGTAGTGCCCAGAGAGGGTGGGGGATCTTAGCTTAAAGTAGAGCACATGTAAATACCTTTGCTGAATCTCTGACATCTCCTGATTAAAAACATATCTGGCAGAAGGACTTGGAAGGACCTTTGCTCAAGACTGGATGATTGCTACCAGTAAAAATATATACCACTGAGCTAGATGACTAATGGTCTGACTTGTATAAGGCAGCTTCATATTTTTAGAATAAGGATCTTTCTAGGATATAGGCTATTATCTCATTTACTGACTTTTAAAATGTATGTTACATATGTATGTATAAACATCTTACATTATGGATTTTGACATACAGATGACTAGCAAATTTATATGATTCAATACTACTACTATAATACCTTCAGTAGTATGTAGGCCGTAAATGATTGATACAATACTGTCACTTGAGTTCATCTTTGTATAATACAATTGATATTTACTTAGAACTGTGTATATTTAAGCTGCTGAAAAACTGAGATTTGCTATTAACTTGCCATTCTTCCTGAAACAATTCAATTTACCAAATTTTAAGGTGCTTGTACCTAATATTCAAGTACTTCTATAATTCGTCCTCCAAATTAAGTAATGAGAAAATAGGAATGGTAGTCTCTTCAGTGATGTAAAAATAGACTAGTATCTTAATTCTAAGTCATAAATTATAACTTTTCAAATAATACTGTTTATAGCTTGTTGAAGTCTTTGAGACTTCTATTTAATTAAAAAAATTCAGCCACAAAATCAACATATGTAATAAGTGTGTATTTGTTTTTGTTTTGGGATTTTTTTTGTGGCCCATTAAAAGTAGTAATGGTTCTCAAATTCACAGTTATGCTATCCCTTTAAAATGGGAAAGGAGAAAAATAATAGGTAATGACTATGTTATTTACCTTAGTGCAAGGATATATGAGTATACTGTTGGCTCAATCCATTGCTTGCATATATTTCTTTCCAGTGACACGTTGGATTTCTGAAAATGTAAACAAACTAGAATATTGTTGGAAAGAAATTACTGACCTAGAAATACAGCTTGCTCATATGTGTACACTGTAATCCCAGAACAGTAAGGATATCTAAATGACTGCTTTTGATTTCCATCTAAGTCTCTTGAAATATGGATTTAATAGTTATTAGATATTTCTAAAGATGTGCTAATTATTGACTAGTTGTACTGTGTACTATGTTATCACAGCTGTATGAGATGGAGAACCATTATACTGTGTCATCAGATCCTCTCCCCCCTCCTGCAGCTCCCCCTCCTTCTCATCCTTTACCTTTCTCTTCATCTTCTACTTCATCCGGTTCTAAAAAACCGAAGAGGACCCCCCTTTATCAGAGATCTGTAAGTCAGGATACCTGTTGACAGACATGCCATCTTAGCATGGGAATCTTTAGCACTTAACTCTTTTCTGCATACATTCTCACTTCTAACTTCACTGGTAGTAAATCTCAACAGGTTATGAATAAAATTTGTCTGTACCAATGAGCAATCTTGCTGAGTTCTCAAATTGTGCTTTCCTGTATCTGTTTCAGAAACTTAATGAAAACCTGGTATTATACATAGGTTGATTGTGTTTTCATATTATGCATTCATAGATGTTAAAAAGTATTTTATTGGCTTACAGATGTGAACAAAATGAGCAGAGTTCTGTCCTAGGCATATGCAAAATTACTATTGTATTTCTCCTCTAAATTATATCTAATCTTGTTATTCTGAGGTGATATAAAGGTTAATCCAGTTCATGCTGTTCTGGATTAAATGACACCATTTGTCAAACATTACAGTTTTTTTCAGTTCAGCAGATAAATGTCTAGAAAAATCACAGCATCCCTGAAATGGCCAAATGGCTTTACAGTCTCTTTGATATATTTATAATGGAAAACAATAAGGTGGTACAAAAATTGTAAGTATCTCTTAATGACTTTAGTAGGAAAAAACTGCATCTTAGATGCTATCCATGAATTGTAAATATACATGTGAAGTTTTTAGTTTGATTGGTGAGTTTTTGTGTATATATGGGGGCTTTCTGTTATTTCTTAGCAACAAAAAATATTTTACATTCTCACCAGTTCCTGCACTGACTAAAATATTGAATATTTATTTGTAGCATTGTTTATAGAGAGGACCCTCTTTCCTTTAAAATGATCTCCTTTTTAAAACTCTTACCCTAAACAGTTTTATTAATCTCTGTTTAATAAGTATTTGAGTATTCTCAAAATGTAGATTTGAAAGCTGCTTACATTTGAATACTTATTAGCTCCTTGTGATTATAGAAATTTTAGTTTTCTTAAACAGATACACAGGAAACTGCATAAAATACAGTGGAACAGTATGCATGATTTTGGCTTTTTTTTGCCTTGATCTCTTTGACTTGCATGAGATGATTGCTGTAAAGGAGCTTCTGATACTAACCTCTTTCAACTTAATTTAACTTGGTAGCCAAATATATTTTTTTCGAAATTGTGATTTAAGAAATAGTATTGTAACATAATTTGATGAGAATGTAAGATTCTAATCTTTCCTTTATGTTCTGTGGATTTAAGAGATCTCTATGGATGGAAAAGTATTTAAATTCAGTGAACATGGCAATCAGCTTTGAAACTTTATTAAGCTGCTAGCTAAATTCAGAGACTAAGTTATGGAAATTGCCACAACATTTATTCTGTCTTGAAATTGTATTTGTTAGTAATCGTTGTGGCTTTACTTTCTTGGTTCCTCCATTGGCAAAGTTAAATTATATTAATGGGTAACATGAAATAGTATGTTTTAATATTCTGTGCATAAATGAGAAATAGAATAGCATGATAGCTTTCAGTATGTAGTTATTACACTTTCATGTAGTGTAAATAAGTGTCGCATAAAATCTGTTCAAATTGCTAGAAACTTACATGCTGATTTGATAGTTTTTAAGCATTAGCTTTTAATTATATTTATCCTGAATTAACAAATAACAGTATGAAAGGAGAAGAGGATATCCTTGGAGGATCTTACAAGTTTCTTTTTGATTTCAGATGAGCTTTGATCCAAACCTTCTCCATAACAATGGACATAACGGGTACCCCAATGGTACTTCTGCAGGATTACGTGAAACTGGGGTTATTGAAAAATTGCTGGCCTCCTATGGATTCATTCAATGTTCAGAACGGCAAGCTAGACTGTTTTTCCACAGTTCGCAATATAATGGCAATCTCCAGGAGCTCAAAGTAGGAGGTAATAAATTAATTGGTACAGGGTTGTCCTTATGCATGTAAAGGCTAATTCTCGAGACACATCTCAGTAGTGGCTGAACTATCAGCCGGATAATTAGAAGTGAAATTAGATTAATAATGGGATCAGATTAATCAGATGAAAGATCTTCTAAAAAGTGGTTCTTCAAACTGCATTTTGGAAAGCTCAGTATCCGAGAAAGTTTGCTTAAGATTTCTAAATGAGACAATATGTAATGTCTTACATATTAGTATATTTTACTATGCAGCTTTAGAAAATAGTTATGTATGTACTAGAACTATGCAGAGCCTGGATTCAAAGAAAAAAGTGAGATTCAGAGCACTTGAGAGTACCTGAGATCAAACGTGCCTTTTCTTGGAATTTCATTCATCTGTGTAGAAAAGGGCATGTCATCTATGGAGCAAGAAAGAAACACAACTGCCTGAAGTTGTTCTGGATACATGCTATATGTATCCTGCAATACATGTTTTGGCCTTTGAATCTGGATTTTTCATTGTACTGGGATGCACATAATGGGACATGTTGACAATAGTGAGATTCAGTTTGCCTGGGCTGTTATTTATATGTGCTATTATCCTTGTTTTTATTTTTTTACATAATGCAACATTTTTTGGTAGATACATTAATGTAACAAACATTCCATTGAATCAGAAAGCTAAAAAAATAGGATATAAATGTTATAATAAAGCACATTTGCTTTTCATATCAACTAAGTGTAAATGAACTTGTAAAGCCTTCTTTTATTATGTGATTTCAGTTGCTATCAGAGTTTAATACTCAAATTAGAGTAGATATTTTGCTTTTATTTGTTATTACTGCTTTTTGAATTGTGTCAGAGTTAACTTAGAAGTTAACTTGACAGGGTTCTACCATTAAATTGAGGTCTATAAATTGTAAATATAATTTGTTTATAGATGATGTTGAATTTGAAGTATCTTCTGACCGGCGAACTGGAAAACCAATTGCAATTAAACTGGTGAAGATAAAAACAGAGACCTTACCTGAAGAACGAATAAATGGACAAGTAAGTGCCTATCCTTAGAGATTTGTTTTTAATGTGCATGCTGTTTTCATCTGCTGTGGTCAAACAGAAAAGAACAGAGTTGTCTGTAGCATGCCTCTCCTAAGTCGTATTAAAATATTTTTTCAAACATACTTTTTCCTTCTTTTGGCAATCACGTAAGAATTGAGAAATTTACCTAACCAGGAACAATTCTTACAGTTCATAAAAACAAAAACTTTGCAACGTGGCATACTTTTGTGGGTTACCTGTTAAATGCATCCCTGGGTGTATTATAGAAGTCTGATGTATAATGGTGCCTCTGGAAATAATTAAGAGTGGATTTTTTTTTTGACTGGTAGGTTGTGTGTGCTGTTCCTCACAACTTAGAGAGTAAGTCTCCAGCTGCCCCTGGTCAGAGTCCAACAGGGAGTGTATGCTACGAACGTAATGGGGTAAAAATTATGTATTTACTAAAAAGTGTTTCACTGATCCTCCAGTGTGGTTTAAACTAAAATGCTCATCAAAATAGATAAAGATTTATCTGCTTTAAAAAGTTTAAATTGCTTATTAATCAATTATTATATAAATGCATAAACTTTAGTATACTGATTATAATTAGGAAATATTTTCAAAACTACAAATTAGAATATAAGGTCAGTTAAAGCATAATTATTAGCAAACAACACTATGATTTTTTTTCATTACTTTCTATAATATGGTAAATTTCTGACCAATTTCTCAGTTCTAAAAATTATGTTTAAACTAACCTGGAGATTATATTTTCTTTCACTTTCAATATGATAAACTGTTCATGCAACCAAATTATAATTTACAGGAAGTATTCTACTTAACTTACACCCCAGAAGATGTTGAAGGAAATGTTCAGTTGGAAACTGGAGATAAAATAAACTTTATTATTGATACAAATAAACAGTAAGTTGTTATTTTATATTGTACTAAAATTCTTGTGAGCTGGAATGCTACATTTTTTTAAAAAAATGTGTTTTTACTTAAAACTTCATTAATAAACTTTGAGATAGCTTTTTATTCACATTCATTGTTTTGAGATACAATCTGTATTTTGGAACAGTAATTGATAAAGCACATTTATTTTCTTTTGCAAGTAATCTCATCTAGATCTATAGTTCTTGTTTTGTTAAATGCAAAATTAGATAATTTTTAAACAAAAATATTGTATCAATATGGCGACTTTTAGTTTCTTCTGTGTTTTCCAATGATAGGAAATGACTGGTTTGTTCTAAGGTTTAATTTTGAGAGGAAGTATGTGAAATCTTTAGATCTATAATCCTGCAGGATTTTAAAATGCAATTAGAGCTTCATGTACACCTTATTTATGAATAAAGAGATTCTGAGTAAAGAAATAATAGCCCAAACTGTGTACTATGTCATACTTTTTTTGAAAATGGTGAGCCAACATTTGTTGTTGGAAAAGGTGTATGAAAACCCTAGGATAAGAGTTAGCAACTTACAGCCTGCAGGCCAGGTGTAACCTGCTGTCCAAAATCTTGCAATCTGTAGTCTCAAAAGCAAATAATATCCACCCAGCTTTGAGAGAACAGGAGACAACAATTGGCTGCTCTTCTGAGCACTATAATCTCTTCAGGCAGTAATTTGGTGATGGCTTCACCAGGTGTCTCAGTATGGATGGAACGAGTCCCCTGCCTGGTGCTGGCTAGGGCAAGCTGTGAGGAGGAGAAAAGAAATGGCAGTGGTGTGGCCTCGGCTTCTTTTGCAGAAGATAACTGCTGATCCCTGCCCAATGATAATCAGCTGTCTTAATGGGGTAGATTGAGTCAGAAGTTTCACTGAATGAAATGAGGTTCAGGTTTCAGTTCTTCAATCAAAAGCACACATGCTGTTTGCTATCACTGATATCTGCTGTTCGTGACAGAGGTTGCCATCATCAGATACTGCTTTTCAGACATGTATTCCAGTTAGAAGCGATCTCAGCAGATTTCTCAAGAAAAAGTGGAAATGAATCTAGGATGGACTACAGAATTATTACCAAAGATTTTGCCCTCTATCAAACTGTGGTCAAGCAAATATTGTACAAATGAAAAAAGTACAATACTATTGTTACTCTTCACAGGAATGACATCCAACAGAAGTAATTTATTAGATGAACAGTACCTTAGGAGAGCACAGAGAACCCCGAAGTGACAGCAAATGAGTTGCAGGCCATTCTTGCATTGTGTGATATCAGTGCTTATGAATTTTCTATAAGGAAAACACTAAAGAAGAGTAGGTGCATAAGAGGATACAAAGAAGAAAACCATTTATCTTTAGAAAACACATTCATGTTATATTTGGCAGCTGTCAGGGTAATTCTGCAGGCTATTTAAACAGTGGAACTTTTAAGCATTAATGAGAAATATGTTGGGGAAAAATGAAATACAGGTAATCTTCACTTAACAACTGCCCTGTTTAGCAGCTATTTGAAGTTATGACAGAACTGAAAAGATAACTCCAGTGACCTCTCATGCTTACAAACTTGCTGCATCCCCACAGTCATGTGATCAATATTTGGACAATTTGCAACCAATATCCATTTACAACCATTGCAGTGCACTGTGGCCATGGGATCACCTGTTCTATGTTTCACAGCTGGGTTTCAACAAGCAGAGTCAAAGGAGAAGCTGGCAGTAAAATCACAAATTGTGGTCACAGGGTATCTTGCTTAACAACAGAATTGCCAGTTGCACTTGTAAATGAGGCTACCTGTATTGCATTCTAACAAAAGAATTTTATCCCAGCCAGAAAGCACATTTCCAAGAAAATCTAGATTCTGGACTCTTCTCTGTCTCTGAAGGAACAATGGGTCCTGAGTGATATCACAAATGTCTTTTGAGATATTCATCTGCAAACTGTCTGAGCTATAGCTTAAACAAATGTCGGTCATGACATCATAACAGCACTTACAGACAAAAGAACAAATTACAACAAAATGGCTGAAAGAGAAGAAATTTTGTATTTTTGGAACAGTTAAGACAAAGTCCTGACATTAATCCAGTTGAAATGTTGTAGCATGTCGTGAAGGAAGTTGTTCAAGACATCGATGCCAAAATATCAATGAGTTGAAGTGAAATGGCACAAAGTATCTTCAAGCCAAGTGTGGAATTGATCAACAGGTATAACAATTATTTGGTTGAAATTTTTGCTGTTAACATTACTACACAGTATATTGTCTTGTGTGTTGCTTATTTAACCAGAATCTCTTTATTAATTAATGGGATATAGATGAAGTTCAGATCACACTGTAGGCCACTGTATTGCAGAATTACGAATAATTCTCATTATTTCAGGTCATGTCTTGTAGCAAAACTGCAATATTCTCATTAATCCAGGTCATGTCTTGTAGCAAAACTGCAAACTTTCTTAAAAAGGCAATTGGATTTTTATTATTAGATGTAACCAGAAAATTTTTCACTGTTTCCTGCTTCTTTTGAGAAATGGTATTTCTTACCATTTTTCTTTTTTCATATGGGATTGAGAAAAACTCATGGATGGAAGTTGAAACATTTCCTGCTTACATTTAATAAAAATCTAGATGCCTTTTTAAGAAAGTTTGCAAACTTTTGCAATTTTGCTACAAGAATTATGGATAGTTCTAAAGGGTTCACAAACTAAACATAAAACAAAATATTTTGCACCATACCCCAAAATAACCTGCCAGAACACAAGCATTTTATTTTAAATTTAAAATGCTTTGCTTAATCATATTCCATAAGAGGTTATTTCATAATATAATCGTTGGTCTTTAAGATAAATACTTCATTTATTAGCAGGACTTCTTTTTTAAAAAAATTATGCTGCAACATGAGAGTGTTTCTAAATCAGGATTTTGCAGACAAAATTAAAGAAGAATTTGCTGTGGCTGGTAAGATAAGTGAATTGTATTCATCTTTATATAATTTTAATTTACTCTTTCTTCCTAGTACTGGTGCTGTAAGCGCTCGTAATATTATGCTTTTGAAAAAGAAACAAGCTCGATGTCAAGGAGTAGTTTGTGCTATGAAGGTAAGAAATGCTTTATTAATCCAGTTACATGTAACAGAACTAAATTATTCTGATATGTGTATTTGAAGAAAATTTTATGTTTTATTCTGTCTCATCAAAAGCTGTAAATCCTATGTATCTCTGCTTGGGGATAAGCCATATTAAACCCAAGAAAGCATCCTTTATACTTCTTACCATGCATTTTATAAAGACTTACAGATCAGGTTTGAAACATGTAGCCCACTTATTTTGTGCAACTCATGATGGCTGTAATGTTTATGGCATTGCCAGAGCCCAAATCACAGTAGAATAGCTCTGAAGGCCCCTGATCTCCACTGCTGCTATTCTGCTTTGCTGACAGCATTGTGTTGCAGAAGAAATGTTGCCACTAACTTAGTACATGGTAGTTGGCACTGGGTGTGTGTGTGCACGTGCACAGAAAACAGTTGAGAATCTATAGATCAGTCAGAAATTACAGCCATGGTTATACAGTATTTTACTTTTTCATTGTATGCAACATTTAAATTAACAGTAATATTTTAATTTATTAAATTAATATTTCATATTTGCTACATTTGTGCATGAATATCACCCACCATTTATTGTATTTTATGTAATGTAGAGATCCTATTATAAACATATGCATGTATATCTATTTTTAGCTGTAGATCTTTTTAAAACTTGCTTTTCTTTGATTACTACAGGTAGTCCTCAACTTACAACCACAATTGGGATTATATTTTTTGCCACAGTCGTAAAGCAAATCACATAGTTGTTAATAGAATTTGGTTTCCTCCATTGACTTTGTTTGTTGAAAGCCCCCTGGGATGATCACAAATAGCGATCACATAATTGTAGGAATGCTGCAACTGTTGTAAATATATGATGGTTGCTAAGTGCCACATTCTGAACACATGATTACAGGAATGCTGAGACAGTCATCAGTGCACAAATCGATCATAGGTCACTTTTTCAGGAATGTTGTAACTTTGAATGGTTGTTAAATGAATGGTTGTAAGTTAAGGACTACATATATTAACTAAAGCTGATCAGGTATCTAAAATGAGTGTGTGAAGGCATCTTGGCTAAATAATTGCAATCTTCCCTTAGGAAGCCTTTGGATTCATTGAGAGAGGTGATGTTGTAAAGGAAATATTCTTTCACTATAGTGAATTTAAAGGTGACCTTGAAGCCTTACAGCCTGGTGATGACGTGGAGTTCACAATCAAAGACAGAAATGTAAGAGTAAACTATATTAAATTTAATACAATTAAAGGGGCTTCCTTAAATGTTTATTTATTTATTTTATTTATTTATACACATATTTCTATGCTGCCAATTTCCAAAGACTCTTGGCGGCTTACATAGGTTAGCAATCTATACATTTTTATGTGTAAGCTAATCCCACCCCCCCTGCTGGCCAGTGTGATGTTGCTTCCAGGCATCTCCGCATTTCTGCTCCGCCCCAGCAGGAGGGTGGGTCGCCTTCACCTCGTCACTCATTCCACGCCGCTTTCCCTTTTGCCGCTCACCTCGACTGACCCGCCGAAGCCGGCCAGCACCTATATGCTGAGGTGCAAAGAACACTAGGAGCTATGTTATGTATGAAGAAGTGCTTTCTTTGATTTAGCCAAAATTTCTTTCAATATCTCTCTTGGATTCATTCTGTCTTCTGTCTTAATATGGACTACATTGGTCACTCCAAGTAATGCAGTAATGCAGACTCCAAGTAATGCATCAACACAAGATGAACAGGACCCAAATTGTTTTGACACCCAAAATAATTTTAATTCCCAAAATACATCTTACTCTATACTATAAGAGGGAAAGAAAAAAGAGTCACCTTTCTTTTGAATTTATTTATTTATTTTATAATTATAAATTTTAATTATAATTTATTATTAAATTTATATGCCCCTGAATTCAAAATGACTCTCAGTGGCTTATATTAAAACACATAATAAAAAACAGTTAAAAACCTTTAAAATAAATCAAGTGGACCAAGTGGGAAGATAAAAAATATACATGCAGGGAGGTGAATATTAAACTACCAACCACCTCCAAGATAATGTATCCCCATCAGAACCCCAAGCCAGCTGGCAGAGCCAGGTCTTAAGGCTCTTCTGGAAGGTCATAAGGATGGGCACAGACCTCAGCTCTGGGGGCAAGATGATCCACAGGGTAGGAGCCACAACCGAAAAGGCTCTTCTTGATCCTGTCAGCCAAAAAGCTCTTCTTGATCCTGTCTCTTCCTCTGGATCTGGTGGGGCAGGACATCCCTATTGGGGTGAGATGGTTCCTCAGATAACCAGATTATCTGCCCTCTATATGAATACTATATCTCACCCTACGCTTCAATAAAAAAAGAAATAGATCTATAATATCTGGGCTGTTGTAAAGAAGATTGTTATGTGTTCTTAGAAAGGCTGGTTTCATAAAATGTGGAGTCTTCCAGCTTTTGAACTATCTATCTTGTCAACACAATGGACATTGTACTTTCATAGCTGACAGAAATCCATACCGGCTCGGTCGTCGCCCGGGTTAACAAGGACCGCGCTAGATGTTGGGGATCCTGGACATCTAG
>JANHZU010003294.1:76645-91449 GCA_032468055.1 Acrochordus granulatus
ATAGAAGTAAAAAAAGGGTAATACCTTGAAGTTAAACTCCTCTCTTGGTGATAGCATAAAAACATTCATGAATAGTTTGGGAGTGATACTTTCTTCTATGGTATCATTTCCATTGAACTGCCATTCAACTACACTTCGTGCCCAACTTTGCTTAGCTTCCAAAGTATATGAGATTAGCAGGTGCTACCATCTCCTGAGACATACATATGAAAAGCCGAATTAATTGATCTTACACTGCCTACCATATGAAAAAATGTTCCTGTTCATTGTTCCTGTAAACCAATGTCCTAGAATCATAGAGTTGGGAGGAATCACAGAAGTAATATTGTTCAATATTATTGAATTGAACTCATACTTAGTGCAGGATCTGCTGAAGCAGAGGAGTGCATATCCTAGGATATAATTGCCCCACATTACTATGCCTTGATTAAGCCCTTTTTGGAATACAGTATCCAGTTCTAGGTACCAAAATGGATAAAACTACAGGAAAGTAAATTCAGGTTAAGAATGTAAATGATTTTTCTGATAGTAAGAGCTGTTGACCTTCTAACATATTGTGTCATTGTGATGAACCATTTTATGGAGTCTTATTCATGTCACCCCCAACAGATAGAGCAGAATGGGTTCTTTCCTTCTTATTCTGTGTTGAGCTAGTATTGGAGCTAGATTCACTTTTGATCTGATAGTAGAAGACAGATATTTACTATACTCTGGCTGTTAATGTTCTTGACATACTGTGCAACAGTAGTGTGAAAGGATAACATATCACTCTGGAAACATTCTGTAATGATTCCCAAATTACTGAATATATAGTATATATGGTCTCCAAATCAGCAGATAATTGTTATATGTAAACAGTCAAATAGCTTGGACTAATTATTTAACCACTGAGGTCTAAATGGGATTGGCTAGAGGAAGCAGTTACAATGGTATAAATGGACTGATTATATAATGAAGTTAATTTTGGGAAAGCATTTTTAAACAAGTTATCATGGCTTTACATTGTCTCACATTCAGAATTCAGAAATATCCTTGAATAAAACTGGTTAGGTATTGTTTTAAAACAAATGGCCCAGTTCAGCAGTAGATGGTTCTCACCCACCCCTTGCCATTAGTGTTTTGTCACTAGTAGTTAGCTGGAACAGCCATTCTGAAAACCATATGCTTATTTCTAAATATAAACATATAATATTTATTTATTTAACACATTTCTATGCCGCCAATCTCTGAAGACTCTCGGCAGCTTATAAGCATTAGACATTTATACATTGTTTATTTGGTAACCCCGCCCCCCTGCTGACTGGCGATGTTCACATCCAGGGCATCCTCCGCAGTTCCTGCTCTGCCCCTGGGACAGGCAAGTCCAGCTCCGACTTGCTGCTCAGCTCCAACTCACTGCTCCCATCACTGATGGCCAGCTTTCGAAGTGGTACCCATTCATCTACTCACATATTTACATGCTTTCGAAGTGCTGGGTGGTCAGGACCTGGCGGCAAGTGATGGGAGCTCACTCCGTCATGAGGTGCTGGGGCTCAAACCACCAGAGTGCCGCCCATTTCTGGTCGACACAATTGGCATCATTAAACCGCTGTGCCACCGCACCTCCTATATATTATATATATATAATATATACATAGTTATAGCAAACAAGTAAAATAAATATTCTTCATTTACAGTAATTAGAGTATTAATGCTGAACAGTGAAGAGTAGTCTCTTTTTATCTACAATGACAGAATACAATGTATCAATTAAAAAAGAAAAAACAGAAAAGCTATTATGGTTGGTAATTCAGGCAAATCACAATTCATCAGAAACAAAGATATTTTAGTAATGAAGAAAGACAGTGATAATTATAACTATTGTGCAAACTTTGGAATATCTAAATTTTAATAACTGATCATTTAACAATTGATTACATGCATACTTTTAGACTCTTGAAAATTGTAACAGCATATGATTTCTTTTTCTTCCCATTCCATTTAGACCAATAAACTAACAATAAACCCACTGTTTTCCTTAGAAAACTGAATTAGAAATGACAGCAAAAGAGAAAGAATATGCAAAAGAAATGGTATATTTTAATGGCTTAACTTCTTAATACTTCAAATCCAAATTATTGTACTATTGTTAAATACATCTTTACCTTTCTCCTATATTTACCTTTGCTTAGGAATGCACTTACAGGTGAGAAAATTGTGCAACAATGATAAAACCTCTATAGTTTAGTTTATGTTGTTCTAGAAATAAGTACAGGATAATGCAAAGAAGCAACAAAATCAGAAACTGAACTTATGTGAAAAAGGAGATTAGTCAGAATGTTCCTGGGAATAGAATAACATTTTTCAGGCCTAACAAAACACAGAACTACATAATAGTTAAGCTATCAGGCAGAAGCTTATTCTATAATTCTATGACTGGAATGGAGATTGATACCTTATAATACATAAGGAATAGATAATCTGAGGCATACAGATGATTGTTTTACTATAATTCCCAACATCCCACAATGTTCATCCTTTTGAGGGATGCTTGGAGTTATAGTTTAACAACATCTAAAGATTTCCTTAAAGCAACGGTAAAAAAGTTAAAGAGAAAATATTAGCTTGTAGGATGCTACCAAGACTAAAAAGAAACCGAACTCTAGCTTTACATCAAGTACAATGTCATTGTCATTTTAAAAAATAGATTTATATAATATTTATTAAAGAATTAAGGTTTTAGTGCTACAGTTCCTAAATTTGCATCTCAAAATATTCTCACTTCTACAATTGCTTTAAGAAAAAATGGACCATTCCATTTTATAAATTAAGAATTAATGTATCACTTATGCATTATATAAAATATTATAATTCAAATAGTTATATTATATTTAACCAGATGTAATAGGCACTGAAAAAGATGTATAAAGCTGCCTTGTAACTAATTCTTTATACCCTATAAATTGGAAAACCTTTTCATCCTTCACTGAGTGAAGTATTCTTAATCTATAAATTCTTACTGTCCAAATCAAAAAAGGACAAAAAATCCAACTCTGCTACACTGACATTCCCTTCAAATTTAAAGTATGAACTAATTCTGTTCTACTCCCTGTCAGAATAACATCAATTTAGTGAAAAAATCTACAAAATCAGAGAACTACATTTGTTCTTAAGTTGTACACTCATGTGCGACTCTTTGTGACCCCATGGACCACAGCAGTCCAGGCCTCCCTGTCCTGCACTGCCTCCCAGAGTCTGCCCAAACCCATGCACATCACACTGAATATGCTACCTAACCATTTCATCCGCTGCTGTCCCCTTCTCCTTTTACCTTCAAAGTTTCCCAGCATTATGGTCTTTTCTAATGAATCCTCTATTTGCATTATGTGACTAAAGTATTTGAGCTTTAGCTCCAGTTCTGTCCTTCCAGTGAACAATCAGGGTCGATTTCCTGGAGGATTGACTGGTTTGATCTCCTTGCAGTCCAAGGGACTCTCAAGAGTCTACTCCAGCACCACAATTCGAAGGCATCAATTCTTTGGTGCACAGGCTTCCTTATGGCCCAATTTTCACAGCCATACATTACTACAGGGAAAACCATAGCCTTTACTATATGGTCCTTTCTCGACAAGGTGATGTCCCTACTTTTTGATATGCTGTCTCAGATTGCCATAGCTTTCCTCCCAAGGAATAAGCATCTTTTAATTTCATGGCTGCAGTTACCACCTGCAGTGATCTTGGAGCCCAAGAAAGTAAAATTTGTCACTACTTATATTTTTTCCCCTTCTATTTGCCAGAAAGTGATAAGACCAGATGCCATGATCTTAGTTTTTTTTAATGTTGAGTTTCAATCCAGCTTTTGCACTCTTCTCTTTCACCTTCAGCAAGAGGCTTTTTAGTTCCTCTTCACTTTCTCCCATTAGAGTGGTATTATCTGTATTTCTGATGTTGTTGATCTTAATTCCAGTTGGTGATTCATCCAGCCTGGCATTTCCCATGATGTATTCTGCATATAAGTTAAATAAGCAGGGTGACAATATCCAGCTTTGCCATACTCCTTTTCCAATTTGGAACCAATCTGTCGTTCCATTTCCAGGTCTAACTCTTGCTTCTTGACTAGCATACACGTTTTTCAATAGACAGGTAAGGTGGTCTTTTAAATCTTCTTTTAGAATTTGCTGCATTTGGTTGTGATCCACACAATCAAAGGCTTTAGCAGAGTCAATGAAGCAGAAGAAGATTTTTTCTGGAATTCCCTTGCTTTTTCCATGATCCAGTGAATGTTGGCAATTTGATATCTAGTTCCTCTGCCTCTTTGAAACCCAGCTTGTACTTCTGGTAGTTCTCAGTTCACATACTGCAGAAACCTTCTTGTATTTTGAACATAACCTTGCTACCATGTGAAATGAGTGCAATTGTATGATAGTTTGAACATTCTTTGCAATTGATTGGAATGTAAACTGACCTTTTCCAATCCTGTTGCCACTGTTGAGTTTTCCAAATTTGCTGGAATATTGAGTACAGCACTTTCACAGCATCATCATTTAGGATTTTAAATAGTTCAGTTGGAATACAGTCATCTCCATTAGCTTTATTGTTAGTAATGTTTGCTAAGACCCACTTAACTTCACAATCCAGGATTTCTCACTCTAGGTCAGTGACTACACCATCATGGTTATCAGGACATTTAGATCTTTCTTGTATAGGTCTGCTGCCACCTCTTCTTAATCTCTTCTGCTTTGTTATATTCCTACCATTTTTGTCCTTTATCATGTTAATCTTTGCATGAAACGTTCCCTTGATTATCTCCGATTTTCTTGAAGAAATCACTAATTTTTCCATTCTATTGTTTTCCTCTATTTCTTTACCATTTAAAAAGGCCTTCTTATCTCTCCTTGCTATTCTCTGGAAATGTGCATTCAGTTGGGTATATCTTTCCCTTTCTCCCTTGAAAGAGTGAAGTGCTGGGCCAAAGCCGAAAGGATGCTCTGTTGTAGATGTGTCCGGAGGTGAAAGGAAAGTCCAATGCTGTAAAGAACAATATTGCATAGGAACATGGAATGTTAGATCTATGAATCAGGTAAGTTGGATGTGGTCAAAAATAAGATCAAAGATTGAACATCATCATCTTGGGAATCAGTGGACTAAAATGGACAGGAATGGGTGAATTTAATTCAAATGACCACTATATTTACTACTGTGGACAACAATCCTTTAGAAGAAATTGACCAGCCATCATAGTCAATACAAGAGTGAGAAAAGCAGACTGGAGCAGAATCTCAAAACGACAGAATGATGTCAGTTCGAATCCAAGGCAAACTATTCAGTGTCACAGTAATTCAGGTCTATGCCCAACCCTGAAGTCAAAGAGGCTGAAGTTGACATTCTATGAAGGTTACAGCTTCTTTTAGAATTCACACCAAAAAAAGAGATGTCCTTCTCATCATAGGGAATTGGAATGCTAAAGCAGAAAGTCAAAAGATAACCAGAATAACAGGCAAGTTTGGCAAAGTTTGTTACAAAATGAAGCAGGGCAAAAGCTAATAGAATTTTATCAAGACAATATGCTGGTCATAACAAATACAAATTACCAACAACCCAAGAGATGACTCTACACATGGACATCACTGAAATCAGATTGATTATATTCTTTGCAGCCAAAGATGAAGAAGCTTTATACAGACAGTAAAAACAAGTCCTGGAGCTGACTATGGCTAAGATCATGAGCTTCTTGCAAAATTCAGGCTTAATTTGAAGAAATTACAGAAAACCACAAGGCCATTCAGGTATGATGTCAGTGATATCCCTTATGAATATACAGTGTATGCGAGGAACAGATTTAAGAGATTAGATATGGTGGATACTGTGCCTGAAGAACTATGGATGGAGGTGCATAACACTGTACAAGAGGTAGGTACTAAAACCATCCTAAAGAAAAATAAATGCAAGAAAGCAAAGTGGCTGTCTGATAAGGCTTTACAAATAGCTGAGAAAAGAAGGAAAGCAAAAGGCCAGGGAGAAAGGGAAAGACATACCCAACTGAGTGGAGATTTCCAGAGAATAGCAAGGAGAGATAGAAAAGCCTTCTTAAATGAGCACACAAAGATATAGAGGAAAACAATAGACTGGGAATGACAAGAGATCTCTTCGAGAAAATCAGAGATATCAAGAGAACATTTCATGCAAAGATGGGCATGATAAAGGAGAAAAATGGTAGGGACCTAACAGAAGCTGAAGAGATTAAGTGGAAAAAATACACAGAAAAGCTATACAAGAAAGATCTAAATGTCCCTGATAGTAATAATGGTGTGGTTGCTAATCTAGAGCCAAACATCCTGGAGTATGAAGTCAAGCGGGCCTTAGGAAACATAACTAACAACAAAGCTAATGGAGGTGACAGTATTTCAGCTGAACTATTTAAAATCTTAAAAGATAATGCTGTTAAAGTACTGCACTCAATATGCCAGCAAATTTGGAAAACTCAACAGTGGCCACAGGATTGGAAAAGGTCAGTTTACATTCTTGACCCAACAAAGTGGAATGACAAAGATTGTTCATACAATTGTACTCATTTCACATGCTAGCAAGGTCACGCTCAAAATACAGCATGCTAGGCTTCAGCAGTATGTGAACTGAGAACTACCAGAAGTACAAGCTGGGTTTCGAAGAGACAGAGCAACTAGAGGTCAAATTGCTAACATTTGCTGGATCATGGAGAAAGCAAGAGACTTCCAGAAAAATATTTACTCCTGCTTCTTTTACTATGCTACAGCCTTTGGTTGTATGGATCACAACAAACTGTGGCAAATTCATAAAATGTTCAGAGTACCAGATCACCTTATTTGTCTCCTGAGAAACGTATATGCGGGTCAAGAAGGAACAGTTAGAACTGGATATGAAATAACAGATTGGTTCAAAATTGGGAAAGGAGAACGACAAGGCTGGATATTCTTACCTTGCTTATTTAATTTATATGCAGAGTACATCATACAAAATGCCAGGCTGAGTGAATCACAAGCTGTAATTAAGATTTTCTGGAGAAATATCAACAACCTTGGATATGCAAATTATTTTATTTATGAAACTTCTATAGAGCCAATCTTACGCAGAGTGACTCTTGATGATACCACTCTAATGGCAGAAAGTGAAGAGGAACTAAAGAGTTTCTTGATGAGGGTGAAAGAGGAGAGTGAAAAAGCTGGCTTGAAACTCAACATTAAAAAACTAAGATCATGGCACCAGTCCTATCATTTCCTGGCATACAGAAGGAGAAGAAATGGAAGCAGTGACAGATTTTACATTCTTGTGTTCCAAGATCACTGCAGATAGTGACTGCAGCCATGAAATTAAAAGACACTTGCTTCTTGGGAGGAAAGCTAGCAAAAGGAAAGCTATAGCAAACCTATACAGCATATTAAAAAGCAGAGATATCACCTTGCTGACTATGGTCCATACAGTCAAAATTATGGTTTTCTGCATAGTAATGTATGGCTGTGAGAACTTAACCATAAGGAAGCCGGTACACCAAAGAATTGATGCCTTCAAATTGTGGTGCTGGAGAAGACTCTTGAGAGTCTCTTGGACTGCAAGGAGATCAAACCAGTCAATCCTACAGCAAATCAATCCTGATTGCTCATTGGAGGGATAGATATTGAAGCTGAAGCCCAAATACTTTGGACCCATAATGCCAAGAGAGGACTTATTAGATAAGATTGTGATGCTGGGAAAGATAGAAGGCAAAAGGAGACGGGGACAGCAGAGGATGAGATGGTGGATTTGGGTGGACTCCAGGAGTAAATACAGGACAGGGAGGCTTGGTGTGCTGAAGTCCATGGGGTCATGAAGTGTTGGACACAACTGCGCAAATGAACAATAACTGAGAAAATATTTCCAGCATCAAAAAAGAGGAAGATGGTGCTTTAAAAAAGCAGGTGCTTCACAGTATGAGACGGTTGTTTAACTGGATTCCCACAGCTGTGGGGTGTTTAATTCAAAAAGAAATGGTTTAGATTAGACAGTTCTCCTGGGTTTGGAATTGGCAAGCTCTGTAGATGGATCTGTAGTAGAAAGACAGAAATGGAAAACTTCAATGGTACCTCATTATCCAGAGAAATGTCCTCAAGAGGACAAGCACAATTAACAGAGAGATGAGGGAATAGAAGGCAAACAGCAAAAAGGATGATAAAAAAAATTGCAAGAAGCAATATCAGGGGTTGCTCCTAAAATTCATAATTAGAATCAGAGTTATACTCATCAACACAAAGCCCAATTATTGTTGATGTACAACAAATCATATGGTTCAATTTTCACATAGTAAGTCCTGGCATTCGGTCATTTACACTCATAATTTTATTTCATCAAGGGAGTTGACTAACAAAGCCTAATGAGCATTATTTAGTCTGCAATCCTATGTACACATTTATTTGATGGTAACTTCCTAGGAAATCAATGGTATAACATAGGGATAAACCAATTTCTGCTTGGGCTGTTAAATGCTGAAACAGAATTAGAACCCAATGGTTTCTGGATCAAGGGCAGCAAGCAAATTCCCAATTAATAATCATGACACATCTTTAGATATGGTCCAAGGGATCTCAATATAAAATCTTCACCAAAGCCCTTTTTGGCTTGGTTATTGCTTCAGGAATCCTTCTAAAAACTGTAACATTCTGCAAGTAATGTTTGGTGGCCAGTACATTCAACCAGAATGCAGCCATCCTCTGAGGTAATAAGCTAACTCACTTTACCTGCAGCACCATCCATACTCAGTTTATTAGGACACATTTGATCAATATACTAGTTTTTCTCCCCATGGACAGATCAAATCATCTGAAAAATTTCAAAACAGTTGAGGTCCTAATGCATGGAGGTGTTTATACCAGAGGTTTTCTGTATGAGATGCTACAAGAAAAGATAGCAAATTTTTGCTGGCAAAAATAATTTGATCCAAAGTTATGGTTTGGATGGTTAAACTGATGGTTAACATGGTTAAGTCCTTGAGAAAGACTTAAGGCTGCAGTTCCTTAATACTGAGAAATAAGACCTATTAAAATCAGTAGAACTTTCTTAAAGTAACACGTATTGATTGGATTAAGCCTGCACCTTTCCTAAATTAGATGAGAAATCAATTCTGCAACCAAAACAGAGCATATAAGTGACTAATAGTTGCTCTACTTATAGTTTAGTCATGGCAACTGGAGTTTTCTTTTTGTCTTAGAAACGTTTTGCTGATCATCCAAGCAGCTTCTTCAGTCTAAGAAAAAAGTTGGGGATGGGAGTAGGCAGAGAGTTGTTAGGATGTAAATGCCTGCCTCCTCCAAAGGAGGAGGCCTATTTCCATCCCCCTTTTGTCCACCTAAGACATATATGGGGTTCCCTGACTTTTTCTTAGACTGAAGAAGCTGCTTGGATGATCAGCAAAATGTTTCTAAGACAAAAAGAAAAGAACTCCAGTTGCCATGACTAAACCTCCAGACAACTAACTTCACTTGAGAACTGAGATCTGAAAAATCTTCATCTATATAACATGTGTTGACTGAACTACAGTATAGAAATTAATTGACATGGAAGCTGTTTTTTATCAGTTAAAAATCTTTTCTTCTGTCCTTCACCCCATTAATATCTTTGATATCCAGTATAGCAAATACTTCAGCAGGATTTAGGATCGGGGGAGTCCTATTGATCTTCTGCAAAAGGAAACCTGCTGTATGTAGCTCTTCACAAGAATTCACATGAACTCCAAGGTCTTCTGGCAAGGAATCACACTTCTGGCAAGAATTACCCCTTCTCTGTCCCAGATAAGCCTATTGGATGAACAGAATGACTTATAGAAGAAGTGGCAGAAGGAGAGAGCATGAAAACACCTAGAAGATGCAAAATGTTTTTATTTATTTATCAAACTTATATGCTGCCCATCTCAGTGTTCCAAAGAGAAAATCTCTACTGAAGAAAATTGGAAAGTCAACAAACATAATCTATTCCTATATTTATTTTTATTTTTAATGGTATTTATAGGCCACAGCGGTTGTACAGACTAACCTCAAAGATATCATCCACTTCACCTGATCACCATTATATCCTTCAAGGAAGTCTCATAGGCACACTGGCAACATGCTGTGTATTAGTCTAGAAGGTGCTTCTCATCTGACAAACAAACAGGAGACTGGTAGCACTTTTACTAGAAGGTATAAGTTTTTGTGAATTGCAGTTCACTTAATCAGATGTTCTACTCAAAAAGCTTATGCTTTTAATAAAATTTGTGAGTTGGAAAAAGTACTATCAAAGGTACTACTAACTCTCAAAATTTTGTGATAATTTTGTCACTAATATGGCTCTCCTCCAAAAACACCCTCCTCTGATACTTTTCCTTTTCTTACTAACACAAACAGCTAATCCCCCAGTGAGAAATTTTTCCAAATATCCTGCAACTCTTCCTTGACCTGATTAATGACTAACAAAAGTATCACTTTCAAAACAGTGTATGCAGGAAGACAAAAAAGTAACACAAATAGAAAATAAATCTAGAAATAGCTTTAGCCTAAGAGAAGGAAATGATCTAGATATAGGGTTATACTTACCTGAAATGCTCCGTTTTAGAAGGAAGACCCATTTAGCCACCTGTGTTTAGGAGTATTTATGCCTTTGCTAATGAAGTGCAAAAAAAAAAGTTATGTGGTGGGTTGCTTCTCTCTCTTAATTTGTTGTGCTGACTGTAAAATTCAATTATATTAACGGTTTACCCTGTTTCTGAGATCTGAAGTACTCCAGCTAATTAATCACCCTAGAATGAAGCACTTAATGTGCTGATAAGACCCAACAGCTTTTTTCTCACCCAGGTTGACTGAATAAGTGTGGTGAGAGGATTGAATAGCGTGGGGAATTTAAATGTTTCTAATTTTGAGAGGTAGGACAGAAAGTGAGTGGGATAACAATTGGGACATTCTACTTCGGAATGCAGAGCACCGACTGAGACTTGGAGCATTCGTTCCCTTTGAGAGATCTGAAACGCTTACAGTAAATCGCAGTTCAAAGGCATGCAAAAATGCAGGTAGATAAATAAAGGTACCGCCTAAGTTGGTGGGAAGGTAACAGTGTTCTGTGTGCCTTGGCGTGTAGCCACATGACCACGGAAGCCTCTTCAGACAATGCTGGCTCCCTTGGCTGTGGATAGGAGATGAGTTCTCCCCCTAGAGTCAGACACAACTGAAAGGGGGAAAACTTTACCTTTTTAACCTTTAAATCAGGTTTAATAGCATAACTGATTTCTGGATCATTTTTTCTTCTTTTTCCCTTCTGCTTGCTTGTTTGCTTTTTTTACAAATACATTTTAAAACAAATTATTATCATAGCTGTATTCTAGGGAGGAGACCACTACAACGGCTTGACTAATGACAATGGGTTACCTAACCTCATTTGCAGAGGCTCTGGCAAGAGCAATTCTCTCTAGCTGGTTTCCTGGCTCAGTTAATATTAAGTGAGCACAATGAATAGCCAGTTCTGGGCACCCAGGATTAAGGCAGGCTGACTTGAGAGAGATTGCAATGTTATACACTGAAGGATAAGCATCTCTCCCAAGTTTCTAAAGTCCCACCAGAAGAAATCAGAGCATAATTTTACTCAGCATAATTTTAACAATGTCAGCTACCCAGAATCATACATGTGAAAGGGGTGACTGTATTTTGAACAAACAAATTGCTGTTCCACTGAACCACAAGTCATAGAGTGGAGAAAACACTATCAGGGTGTCCAACCTTGGCAACTTTAAGATGTGTGGACTTCAACTCCCAGAATTCCTCAGCCTGCTATGCCCTAGCTGGCTGAGCTTGCCCTAGATAGAATAAATTCATCAATCGGGGTTGAAGAAAGAACCCAAGGACATAGCCAAGACACAGCAGAGTGGGTTTGAGGACCAATAAAGAATTGAAGACTTGAGCAAATAGTTTTCAAGTTAAAGGAGTAAAAAAAAATCCCAACCGAGCCCCATATAGATTAAAAAGGTAAAGGTTTCCCCTGCTACTCATGGCTGACTGTAGGGGGCGGTGATTATCCTCATTTCCTAGCTAAGAGCCAGCATTTGTCTGAAGATGCTTCCGTGGCCATGTGGCCAACATAACTATACACCAAGGCTCATGGACACTGTTACCTTCCCGAGGTGGTACTTATTGATCTACTTGCATTTTTACATGCTTTTGAACTTCTAGGTTGGCAGGAGCTAGGCAGACAACAGGTGCTCACCCTATTACAAAGCAGCTCTTGGATCTCAAAGTTGAGCCGCTGACCTTCTGGCCAACAAGCCCAGCATCTTAACCACTTACGCCACCATGCACGCCATATCTCAAGGGCCAGATCCTGAGATCCCAAGATTTCTGAACAAACTTTCTATCTAAACCATAATTTCTGAAAAGCAATAATATACAATATACAATATACTGACTAATCACAGTACTTCTCAAACTGCAAAACTACGTGAAGTGAGGCAACCTCCACTCCAATCCTGCAAGAAACAATGATAGAAATCACAATGAGACTTGATGAAAAATGAAAGTAGGTCCTGTGTCCCCAAAATCAATTTTGGGCGGTTTGGAAATATTCTAGAAATTTATATCTTGAGAAGCGTTAAATGCTTTCCTTGAATTTCCAACCTAAATCAATGTATAGTGTCATCCCTCTGCTGACTATGGGCTTCAGTATCACTTATATGGTTCTGGCATATAGACGCTGTCAGATTCAGCCTCATCTGTTCCAGGTGGGTCAGAAACCCATATACAGTGTTACTTTTCTGGGGTTGGATTGACCCATGGCCTGGCTCAGCAAAAGCACTTTCTGATGGGCCTACTGTACATATGTTGGTTTCATTCTCACTGATTTTCTGAGTTACAAAGTGGTACCTATCTTCTATTTAACTAAAGATAATTAGTGAAGCCATTGAAGTGTAAGGTCCCAAAACCTATTCTCATTTAATCATTATTTAAATTATTCCCACTCTTGAATCAATTTTTACAGAATCATGAAATATTTGTTACGACAATAAAGTTGATGAATATGAAATAGGAAACAGATATAATCTAAAATCAGGTGGTTTGACCTGAAGAAAATGGGATTTGTTCTGCATCCCTTCGGACATAGTGACAAATGGCATAATCATTTTATGGCACACCATTCTGAATTCAGCAGAGACAAATTCTCAGGGTCTATACCTCTTTCCACATATCAAAATATCTCTTAGTTAATATAACACTTATGTGGAAGTTTGTAACAGCTCACTTCTTTATTGCTCTAGAAATTGAATTATGCCTTTCAGATCAAAAAGATGCCCACTTTCAGGAAGCACTGAAGAAACTGACTCCCAAATGAAATGCTTTCACAGCGTACCCTCCGTTGAGACACAAAGTGGACGTGTGCTATCACTGATGTAACGCTGAAATTGTCAGAAGGTTTACGCAAAGAGAGGGAGAAGGAATGCTCAATTACGCAAAGAGAGGGAGAAGAATTATGCAAAGAGAGGGAGAAGAAAAATGCTCCTTTTACAGTGAAAGCTTTAAAAAGATATGCAATTAACAATGTTACATATGCAACATAGTTCGGTAGGACATGCCATTCAGTTTATTTATACATTACTTTACCCTAAACATCCCCTCTGGGTATGTTCAGTGCTCCTACTTTGCACCACACTGCAAAAGACCAAACCTGGGTTGGGGGGAGAGGTAACCAAAACTGCGAATTGCAGTAAATTATTCAGGATGGATGATGAAACTTAGGGAGCTTACAGTGTCCAAGAGGATCTCTCCAGATGGAGTCACCCTTCCACACAGGTTTTACATACTTCTTCAGACTTCGTTCCACATTGTGTGACTTCATATCTTCCTGTCCTGTTCACCAATTCAGCCACTTTATTTTTTTTCAAGCACGGATGCCAGACATTTGAAATCACAACAGAACAAATAGTTTCTTTGAAATGCTGGGGTTCTGTGGAGCTTGTGGGCATTTGTCAGTACTCCAGCCTCATCATACACAAACACACATACAGAGAGAGAGAGTGTGTGTATCACAATTCTGTAGGAGATATCTTAATAGGAAGGGTGTCTTAGAAAGAATCCCCATCATAGAAAATGCAGTAGGTTGGAGGTGATTAGACAAATCCATAACACCAACATGTGGATGGTGCATGTGTAAGCAATTTAAGTCCTTTTGTGTGGAATGGGGGCGAGGGATTCTCATTATTTCATCCTCTTTAGCAACTTAGAGAAGGGCAGTGATGAAATGATGCTTCTTGCTTCTTATGTTCAGTGCTGAGATCAGCAGAAGTAATATTAACGAAGTATAATGGCAGCTTAAGTACACAGTATAAGCTAGCACCAGTTGGGGCAAGAAAACATCACAGCTCCACATATTTAAAGTGGAAACCTGAAACAGCTCTATGTACCCAGTGTAGGAAGCTTGGAATAGTGATGGATAACTGCAAGTATCAACTCACTACGTAATAGCAAGGAAAAAGACAAAGAACATCAATCTATGGGGCAGCCACAGTTCAAAAGCTTTATAGCAGGGGTGTCCAACCTTGGCAACTTTAAGATGTGTGACTGGCTGAGGAATTCTGGGAGTTGAAGTCCACACATCTCAGTTGCCAAGATTGGACATGCCTGTTCTGCATGATCTACAAATCCTCATTGCTTAATATGCTTCTTTAAGTCCTGTGTTCAGATATCAAACAATAACAGTGCTGCTTGCTTCTCCTGAAGGGAGGGAACTGCAAGAGAGGAGGAAAAAGGTAAAGAAATTTGAGATAAACTGACAAAAGGTCTGAGCTCTCTCTCTCTCTGTGGATC
>JANHZU010003294.1:102011-113459 GCA_032468055.1 Acrochordus granulatus
AAAGAAAGAAAGAAAGAAAGAAAGAAAGGAAGGAAGGAAGGAAGGAAGGAAGGAAGGAAGGAAGGAAGAAAGAAAGAAAGGAAGGAAGGAAGGAAGGAAGGAAGGAAGACACTTGGTGGAAAGAAAGTGGTCTACCATGTGTCCTTTTTATAATGGTTGTTTCATCTTTTTTATTTTGCTTTTTTAACTATTAAAAATTAATATCATTTATGTATATTGCGCTGGGAATTGAGGAAGAAAAAGAGAGGACAATGCACATTAGTTTTGCCCTACTTTCTCCGTCTAAATTTTGTTTTGGCTGAAAAGCAGAACAACCACAGTTCTGGAATTCAGTTTTGCCAAAGTATGGCTGACTTGAAACAATCTGGCAGAACTTCTGGAACGTGATGGTTTCTTCTGAGATAGACCATTTTTTTCTATTTTGCATATACTCCTGGTGCTAACATTATTTAAGGATTCTCTTTTAAAAATATACAAACACTAGAATTTGCTGTAGCGTGAACTGTATGTTTGCACTTCATTTAGTACAATATCAGAATATGATCCAGACATACTGTTACCAAACATTTTCAAGAATTTTCCTGGTGCAATCGTGATTTGATATTTTGTAACTCTGTCTCTGACACAGACATAGCAGATATCTTCCTTTTCCCATATTCCGCTGACAGATCAAATCTGTCAGCTTGTCACCTTTCATTGACTACAGTTTGACATAAGTCCAGGCAAGGGCCATGAAAATCTGTTTGCAGTTAGCTCTTCCAAAAACTTCAGTGAATGTAAGGGTAGAGATTTTTCCAAATATACTATTTTTGTTGGCATTAAAAGGGTCACAATTTATGTTTGTCTCAGAAGCTTCTTTCATAATGCATTCTTTATAGATCAACCCCAAATACAACATTCTGGCTATCAAGGTAATACTGGAATTTCTTAAACGCTATGAATAAATTGAACAATAAATTCTAAATAATTGTTTGCTGATGAGTGCCTCAAAATTATACTCTTGTAATGCAAATTCCTAAAATTTTGGGAACAGAAAATGCCTTTGCCATTCTCAAGTTTGTACAAGGAAGGCATGCCTTGACAGGCATCCAAGACAATTGGCAAAACCTCAAGTACCAATAACTATGGTGCATTGTGTTGCCAGTCATTCAAAGTAAGATTTGGGGTTCTTTTCTTCTAAACATATACATATTTTTTAAAAATTTAAAGATTTTTAAATATTGCCTGATATTACTCAAACATCTATCCTTTGCATTTTCATAGAAGATCAACTCTGATATAAAGTGTGATGCGAAAATATATTCTGTTCTGAAATTCATTAAATAATTAACATAAAATATATTATAAAATCACTAATTCTTCAAAGTTCAAGATAATTAGGTAAAAAAAACTGCTGATAGAAATCAGTGACATACTGATCTTGAACGGAGTTCAATATGATAGATTTTTAGAGAAAAAGTAAGGTGGACAGCATACCATAATTCAAAAGTCCTGGGATACTGGTGAGGGGATGGAAGACTGAAGTGCAAACAATGTCCTAATAGCTAAAAGGGAATTACCAAACATAGCACAGTTATAAGTTACAGACCTGAACAGCTGTGTGCATATAGATTTGCTTCAAGAAACCAGTCTGAGCTGTGGAAGTGATCAGGTTCAATATGCTGGAAGAAAGAGACCGCCAATTCCCTAAGGCCTGAGCTGGAGCTATCCAGCCTAAAAATCATGTTTTTGCTGAGGAGGCTTCAAGCAGCCTGTCACTTGCACCATCTGTGTGAGTCCCAATAATCTATGCTGAATCATGAATCAGTACAGGGTGAGCAAGTGGGCTTTGGGTTGACCTCTCTCACATGCATGGCAGATTCTTTGCAGCCCATGTTGAATTTGGCTAGTTGTGGAGACCCTTTAACCAATGCTGCAGGAGCTGGAAGGATTCTTTGACAACAACTCTGATCTTTACTTATCTGGACCAATAAAAGAATTATAGCAACAGTTTGCAGAAACCCATCTATGTTTAAGAACTTAAGAATCAAGTTCATTACTGAAAACAGCAAATTTATTATTTTATTTAGTATACTGATATTCTTCTGTTTCTCCAAGGAAATCAAAATGTGACTACAATTCTTCTCTCAATTTTTGTAATCCCTAAAACCATTGAGAAGAATTAAAATCAGATATAATAATTATTTCATTGACAACTGAGAATCTGCAATCTTTTTCTGACACTCTAACCAGTGCAGCATACTGGATTTCATAACAATTAAGGAACATCATGATGTTCAAATGTGGTCAAAAGTTTTTTAAATAAGTAATAAATTGATTTCCTCCATCCTTGTGGGGAGAATGTATACAAACATTAAACTCCTTTACAACAAGTAACAAATAACAACTTTTTAAAACATTTAGAAAACAAAAAATAAAGTTTAATACTTTTACTGCAATAAAATAACATCTTTGGGGAGTTTTATACTTTGAATGACAAAAATCAATCAGTTCTAAACACAAATTATTACTATGAGAGATTTAGCTTAATTGTTACAGCAGCTAGACACCAACAGTTCTAATTTGTTGCCCAAATTAACCTAAAGAATAAGAATGAAGGCTACCAAGCATGAAAATAATTAATGCATCTTAACACTCTTCATTTAAATATTTTAGTCACCTTTCAAAAGTATTAAAGAACAGAAGAAACAGAAGAATTTTCAGTAATTCTTTATATTTTCCAACTATCCAGTTGCCTCTAACAGCTTTTCTTTTTGAAGAATTAATACTCACCATTTTTACACAGACCTTATAAATATATTATACCCAATCAAAATGACACTCAATGAGCATGTCAAGGCTGAGGTGTATATACAACAGATATATTCTACAATGAAAGACCTATCTAATATAGCTGTAATTACCAACACCAGTTCCCCTCTTGTCTCCTAGGTTGGCACAAAATGTGTGGAATTATCGATACTTCAAGAGAAGCTAAGGTACTTTCACCTTCTACTGCACCTTTCAGCACCACACACTACAGTAGCAAAAATAAAGTTGTGAAATGAGACTGAGTGGATATATTTTAAGAAAGTACATTATATTGATCTTACCAACCTAATTAATAGGAAACAATTTACAACACAAATGTACTATTTAAAGAAAATGAATTCAAATCAATATATTTTATATACATACCTCTGGTCTTAGCATGGTTCAAGTTGCAGAAGGAACCCCTGTGGGTTTTTACTCCTCTAGCCTTGTGGCTATAGGGGGCGGTGCTCATCTCCATTTCAAAGGCCACTTGTCCAAGGATGTTTCTGTGGTAATGTGGCCAGGATGACATCACAAAGTTAACTTCCCACTGAAGTGGTACCTAATTATCTACTCACATTTACATGCTTTCAAACTGCTAGGTTAGAAGGAACTTGAGTGAGAATGGGAGCTCACCCGGTCGCACAACGCTCAGGTCTCAAAGCTGCACCTTCGGCTTTCCAGCCAGTAAGTCCAGTGTCTTAACCACTGAACTATTGAGGTTCTCTTATCTCCCTGTAACATGTTTTGCAGGGCACTCCCTTCATGATGTGTACCATCCACTCTGATTCTAAATAAGGGAAATTGGAGAAACATAACTCTATATATTTTATCTTCTTAAAAGAATTGCCATTAAGTCAGAAAAAAATGATCCTGTTCTAATCCTAATGATTATGACACCATATAATCAAAGTGGTGTCAACAGGTTAGAAGTTTCAGGCAGAAGTAATGAGTCCCATTTAGAACAGTGAACAGGAAAGTCACTGAGTTTAGAAAAGTCGGCCAATCACAATTGAAATAAATTATATAATAAAAAGTATTATAGCCTAAATTAAATCACATCTGATCAGAATCTAAAATAATCCACTGCACTATTGTCCAAGCTCTGCTTGGGATGGGATTAAAACTATGAGCTGCACGCTAACTGTAGATAATTTGTAGGTGCAAATGCCTCAGTAGAAACAATACTATTTCTGATCTTGCTTAACTAATGTCTGTCTGGGTCAATTGAAATACAGCTGTGGCAGGAAAGCATGAAGTCATGATTCTTTGGTATTATTCTCCTCGTAAATATGGATTTCTTAGATGATAAGACTTGGGAGAAGTTGAAAGAGAAAGAATAAAATAGCAATTTTCCCTATGAAGAGTCCTGTTTTGAAAGCCTTTGAAAGTATAAAAATATCTAATTAGATCAAGATTCTGGCTACATTTCTTCCTTTTTAATTAACAGTGCCTAATCTTACAAATCTCTTTGGAATTCTTTGGAATTTGCCACATTTTGGCCCAGTTAATAAATGCATGTACAATTTGATCCATACTTATATAAGCCCTGCCTGGATACTATGCAGCTGCTTTAAATTGGCCAGGAAAAATTTGTTAGATGAGATAAATATAGAAAATCAGAATCAGATGGTATAATATATCTGTCTAGGCTGCAAATTGGGATGTTTATAGCCTCTTGGGCAACAAATTGAATTGTCTACATTTTGTATTTAGCAGTAATTCTTAAAACCCAGCCACCAGGTAGAGTCTATCATCTAGACTGCTCTTGGATTTATCAAAACTCTGCAGAGCTAATAGCTTTAGAGGCCAATAAAACTAATATAATAGCTACAAAAGTTTCCTAGAACTATTCATTAGTTTTCAGTTATTAATTGACAGTTATTTTAAAACTACAATAATAAATGTATCTGTTATATTGTACAGAACACAAAACTTGCCACAAAGACACAATTCCTCTTCTGTGATAAATATGCTTGTGATTCAGACTAACATGTTTAAATACTGTTACGTCTTGCAATTGTCTTAAAAGCAAAATTGTAGTTAAACTGTTGTTGAAAAATCTTGTTGCATTAGAAACATCCATTGAAAATGAAGAGCAGAATAATGAGCAAAACTGGACTATGCCAATGTGTAATACAAATTAATGAAAGGGTGGCACTGATATACTGTATTATTAAGAACACTGAATTAGGACAAATATTTTACAAACTTTATTACAAATATCCTATTGTTAAAATATCCTATAGAGCTGAAGAAATTAATACAATGCTCAACTATTGAGTCTTCCTTAGAGATCCTGCTGGTTTCAGAGCATAAAGCAAATCACAGATTTAAGGCTTTATGATTTGCATGCTATGATAACAAATAAGAACTTGCTTTAATGAACACTTGATTCATCCAAGCACATAATGATTTAATCATTCACATTCATGTTCACATTCATATATACTTTTTGATCTTCCATAGTATATAGGCTGAGAAAGCTATATGTATAAGTTCATTTGCCCACTCAAAATTTTTGCACACCAAATTATGCTACCCATTAGAGTTGATACCATTCTTCTACATTAAAAAGAATGATTTAATAGTATGTTTTCTACATAAAGATTGATAATGAATAAGAACAGTTTTAGTACTGCATTTTCACTACAGTTACCAAAAAGACAATACATAGATTTATTTTTATTTATTTGTATCCCACTTTTATTATTTTTTACCAATAATTCAAGGCAGCTAACATATCCAACACACTTTCTTCCTCCTATTTTCCCCACAACAACCCTGTGAGTGAGTTGGGCTGAGAGAGAGTGACTGGCCCAAGGTCACCCAGCTGGCTTTCATGGCCAAGGTGGAACTAGAACTCATGGTATCCACTTTCCAGCCTGGTGCTTGATCCCATATATTATTAAGAAAAATGCACCTCATTCTTTTTTGAGAAAGCACTAAAGTGTTAAATCCATTTATAAAAAATATCAGACCACTTCACAACTGAATGAATGTATTTGTCTTGAAGCCATTTAATTGTACAATAATAAATACAGTTATTTATATAACTATGATTTATTTGTCTCTTTATCTGTATTCATTTATTATCCTCAGTTATAAATCCTACTCTGCAAAGGAATTTCCTAGTTACTACTAAAAGTCACCTATTTACATATTTTGGCTATTTTATTTCTTTATATATGCACAGCTTAGGAATAGGTTTCTTAAATATTGGAACTCTGTTAATATCCATACATCTATACCATTGAAATATATCTCTGAATTTTATTTCTGCCAATTTAATTTTAATTTCAACATGTGGCTACTAAAATCCAAATCAATTTATTTCTGTCAACAGGGTGCTAGAATTGTTTTTTAAATAAAATAATTTTATCATCTTAAATGTTGAGATCTATTTTGTTGTTCATTCAGGCAGTCATGTCCAACTCTTCATGACCCTGTGGACTGCAGCATGCCAAGCGTCCCTGTCCTACACTGCCTCCCGGAGTCCACCCAAACCCACACCCATCACACTGACCATGCTATCTAACCATCACATCCTCTGCCATCCCTTTCTCCTTTTGCCTTCAATCTTTCCCAGCATCACAGTCTTTTCTAATGAATCCTCTCTTTGGGTTAGGTGCCCAAAGTGTTTGAGCTTCAACTTCAGTATCTGTCCTTCCAGTGAAATTGAGATCTATAGGATATAAAATTACTGGTGATTTATTATTTTACAATCTTTTACTTATTCTCAGGCTGTTTTATTTGGAAAAGTACTTTTAAAAACGGCTATTCCACCCAGCTGAAATCTGACAATATCTAAAATGTTAATGGAAAATCTAATAATATAAAGAATTACACAAAAAGTATTCTCTTGATATGTCAATTGATTTGGAAAATTTAAAAGACTTCTGGCCAAAGAAATGGGAAAACCAATATTTGGGAGGTAGTTCTTCTCATAATGATCCTAAACATGCAGCTTACAGATATATCTTAGTTGTGTTTTCAAAGTTAAAGATAGCTGGAGAAAATAGTTTGCCGACATTAACAGACAGATAATGGGAGAACTATATTTGTTGTTCATACAATTATGAATAAAGCACAATAGTCTAAGTATAACCTAAGAAGAGTACAGGTGATAGAAGGCAGAGTCTTTTTCTTATTTCCATTCATCCTACATAGTTTTGGCTCTTTTTCTTTTTTTGTTTTGACTGCCAGGGACTTTTGCCCATCAATCACCATCGCATCTGCTTATTTTGGCTAAATGGGGGTACATTAAGATTATCAGTTGATAGCTGAGAGTTATCTCTACAAATTGATTTATCCACCAGGTAATCACAACAAGGATATCACACCAATCAGTTACATTCTCAATGGGCAAAAATATTTAAGATTTTAATAGTACTTGTTGTCAAAAAAGAAACAGGAGCATTTTTTTTCTAAGACCAGTCAAAAAGGAAGGCAGATGAAATCTTACCTTCTATTACATATGCATACACACACACACTCAAAATTATGTGAACATGGAAAACACCTAAATGTTTATTTACATAATGAAACTGGGCAAAATGTTTATTACTTCAAAACAAGTTCAATCTGAAGTTTTGTGTGTTCATTTGACAGAAGATTTCATTTGGCTCTTGGATTTCATAATGAAAGAGACTATGAAAAAGACTAAAAAAAGAGTAATATAAATAGACCTCTTCAAACTTTACCAAATCAACAGCAATTAGAAGGGAGTAGCACCACAACTCTGGAAGTATATTAATACTCATTAGATCCGGACAATACAATATTTTGATCTCTAAAGACAGTGTGTTCCTCTTTCCCAGGCACACCCTAGTTTGGTTTATGAACATGTTCATAAAACTGCTGCTCTGGTCAATGGCCTTATCCATTCATGAAATTATTGTGATAGTGAGCATGGCCACCAGTCATTGATTTACCAAAAGAGAAACTGATAAAATGCAAATTTGTTACTCTCAGTAAATTACTTTTCCACTAATTACGATTTTTTTCCTTTTCTCTGTGTAAACAAAGGTCTGGATTTCAGTCACTAGATCTTTTATTTTCTAAATGGGAATTAGACATATATTTAGAAAGAAATGAAATGTAGAAAGTTGGCGCTTTAGCATTGCAACATGCCAATTTTCCTTTTAGAAAAGATTAAATGAAATTTTTAAAATGCCTAAATGTTCAGGAGGACAGAAACTCATTTCACCGCAGAACCTCATCTGTTTTTCATTTGCTCATTCGTTCCTAATTCTCTCTCCCTTCCCATATTTTACTCCTCAAATCAACAGGAAAGATGAAGTACAAATTAACATAATATGGAAGAAACATTTTTCTAAAGTCATAAAAAGAAAGGGGAGAAGAAAGATTCAATGATGTAATGACCCCGTTAAAAGAGATTAAAAGAGAGATTTGATGATGAAATATGAGACTAAAGCATGACTACAAACATAAATTGGGTAAAGTAGATTACATTTTAGAAATAAATGGTACAATATAATTTGATGATTTCTCAGCAAGAGAAAGTGGATAAGGATGGTTAGAAGATACAGAGAGAATGTTTCTTCTTCAAAAAGAAACACTATTTACATATTATATTTTCCTTGGCATAACAATGTCCCAGTTAAGCTTGACATTTGAGAATATATGGTAATAAAATGCTAATTAACAATAATAACACAAACTTCCCATTTGAATAATTTGTTGACTTTGAGTATAGATTTCTTCTATTTCTGTGATTGGAATTTGACTCCCTTTGAATGCCAATTCATGCAATTAACTCATAGTGTTGAGAATGTAAACTGAAGAGCATACAGTATGTGAGTGCGTGAATGTGCATTGGTTCTCAGGGCTAGATTGCAATGAAACATGCAATTTTTAAAATTTAAATTCTAAAATTTGTTTCATACAGCTTCCTAGCCAATGTATATTTTCATCCAAGGTTCTCTTAAAAAATGATTCTGTTATTATATGATTAAATCAAACGGTTCAAGAAGGCATTTACGTTAACTGAAATGAACAGATATCCATTTGGGAACATCAACTATATCCCAGATGAGGATGCTTTTATGTTTTCTCCTTGTGGTCATCTCTTCTTTTTTCCAATATCTCTGAGAACAATAAAGTTAAAAAAATAAAATTCTTGGAACTATTTTGTGAAGTAATATTGACAGTAGTAATATTTATTATTTTTATGTATAACATATACTTTTAAGACACCAGATTAGATCTGGACATGTCACTCTTAAAGATCTATTAAAATCAATTACATCATTAGTCCTATTGACTTCAATAGATGTACTCTAAGTCTGAGCATACCTTTATCAAATACACATCTCTAAAACAATATTTTTGTCTCTTGGACTCTGAAATGGTAATTATTAAAAATCCTGATTCACTAATGAAATACTGTAAAAACTTTCTAAGTAATGATAATGACCAAATGCAGTCTAGTAAGTGTTCAGTACAATTCAAACAGTTTTTAGCACATTCATGTAGAATGATGGTTGTGACATTCTGAAAACAAGCAGGCTCATAGTATTCTTGTTGAATTCAGCAACATAGCCATTTCAAACTTATTCATAATAGGTCACAATATAATGATATGTTTTTCCATTCTAGACCCAGTACTGGTTGAAAAATTACTATTGTAGGTGATGCTTTTCCTCTGTGATGCTTTTCCTTCATGTGTGAAAAAACACACATATCAATAATTGTTAAACTGGTAAACAAAAAAGCAGTCAATACATTGGGTTTAAAACTGCTTTTTAAAAAGTCATTGTTTAAATATTTCTATAATAGCTATTTGTCTCATCTATGATGCATCTCTCATCTTCCATCAGCAAGCATCTGTTAATGATTAAAAAAGTAAATGTTTCCCTTGCCAGTTGTGGCTCACTCTAAGGGGCAGGCTCATCTCCTATTCACAGCCAAGGAAGCCAGAATTTGTCCAAAGACATTTCTGTGGCCATGTGGCTGGCATTACTATATGCCAAGGTGCATGGAACATTCTTACCTTTCCCACTGAAGATGTTATCTATTTATCTACTTGTTACATGCTTTCGAACTGCTAGGCTGGCAGAAGCTGGAGCAAGTAATGAGAGTTCACCTCATTATGCAGCAGTGCTTGGGTCTCAAACTGCCAAGATGCCAACCTTCCAGCTGATAAGCCTAATGTCTTAACTGCTTGGCCACCACACCCCTCTTAATGATATTGATATTATTTTCAGTTCTATAGATTTTGCCAATGTTATTAGCTTCTTCCTCACTATTTTCTTAATCCAACAGTGAAACCATTTAATTCTAGAAATCTAAATGTTCTAAATATATTTTGTAGGCTTGGGGCAATGACTGTTACTGATCCCTGCATTAAGCCCCTTCATTTGTTTGTTTTGTTCCATGTTTTGAGCAGCACTAGGCAGATAAATGTAGTCATCTATTTCCATTTCCATAATATTCTCAATCTAACTTCATTCTGAAGCTTATAATTAAAGGGGTGACTAGATCCAATTATCATGAACTGCTTTGAATGCTGGCAATGTATGAACAAAGAATAAAGCCCGCCAGAGAGCACTTTAGATTAGGAGCTGATGGGATCATCAATACCCAAGTGGAAGAAAGCCTGGAAACCCTTCATAGGCCCTTCTAAGTGTTTTGACAGAAGAAAAGAGAAGCAGTTATAACTGAAAGTACTAAGAAGAATAATTAGCTAAGGATCAAAGTAATACCTAGCACTTATTGTGATGTTGTGATGTTAGATACCAGTACTCTTAAAACAAGATGGAAATCAGGTCAGAGTATTTTATTCCATAGGCATGGCCATCACAGCAATTTATTGTGAAGCTGGTGCATTAAAAATATAAAATAATATGACCATAGCTTATATATATAACATATAAGACACATAAATAATGTAAAATAACAATATAATAAGAACATAGTAATCTGAGTGAAAGTAACAAGTTTGCTAATATGCTTTTGGATAGATAAAAAATAACATCATACCATTCTAATCATACATTAATGCTAATTATTTCAGTTTCACATGTAGAAATGTTTTTAATGGTTTTAAAAATTACAAGTGTAATTACAAGTGTAATTAAATAAAACCTAATATGCAATTTTGCTTAGACTATCCATACTACCTTTGAGCCACTTCTGCTAAACTGTAATAGTGAACTAATGCTCTTCTAAAATAGGGGAACATATTGCCACCGAAATTATGCCCCATTGCAGGAATCAGGCAATTGAAATCTCTCTGGAGTTAAAGAAAGATCTTCAGATTATCTTCATGTGCTCCATAGCGCTGTTTTTCTGCTTTGTTTTTTTGTGAATGGATGGTAGGAAGTACAGTGGAACCTCAGATTACCAGCACGTCGGTGCACAAGATTTTCACAAGATGAGCAAAAATTTTTAAGAAAATTTATTTCAGTTGACCAGCGGTGACTCACAAGATGAGCACCACGCCATGAGCTCATGCAGGAAATCTCACAATGGAGCCAACAGTTCTGCTCTCTCTCTGCATAAACAGCATAAATTAAGTAAAAGGCATTCAAGAGAAGGAACTCCTGAGACTCGGAATCCACTTCTCCCTCCAGGCAATCCCTTCCCCCATCCCCTACCCTCCTCCCTCTCGTCTCCTTCACACCAGCTGGG
>JANHZU010003294.1:114260-125240 GCA_032468055.1 Acrochordus granulatus
GTGAGATCCCTTATGAATATACAGTGGAGGTGAGGAATAGATTTAAGGGATTAAATCTGGCAGACAGAGTACCTGAAAAAATATGGATGGAGGTGATACAATATAACTTAAAATGCCAGCAAAGTTGGAAAACTCTGTGGCCACAGGATTGAAAAAGATCAGCTTATGTTCCAATCCCAAAGAAGGGCAATACCAAAGAATGTTCAAACTACTGTACAATTGCATGCAAGCAAGTTCATACTTTAAATACTACAAGCTAGGCTTCAGTAGTATGTGAACTGAGAACTCTCAGATCTACAAGCTCAGTTTCGAAGAGGCAGAGGAACTAAAGATCAAATTGCCAACATTCACTGGTTCATGGAAAAAGCAAGGGAGTTCCATAGAAACATTTACTTCTGCTTCATTAACTATGCTAAAGCCTGTGATTGTGTGGATCACAACAAACTGTGGCAAATTCTAAAAGAGATGGGAGTACTAGACCAGCTTACCTGTCTCCTGAGAAACTTATATGCTGGTCAAGAAGCAACAGTTAGAACCAGACATGGAACAAGGATTGGTTCAAAACTGGGAAAGGAGTACAACAAGGCTGTATATTGTCACCCTGCTTACTTAACTTCTATGCTGAATGCATCATGTGAATTGCCAGGCTGGATGAATCACTGAGAAAATATCAAGAACATCAGATATGCAGATGATACCACTCTAATCACAGAAAATGAAGAGGAACTAAAGAGACTCTTGATGAGAATGAAAGAGGAGACTACAGAAGCTGGCTTGAAACTCAAAATTAAAAAAGAAGATCATGACAACTGGTCCCATCACTTCCTGGCAAATAGAAGGGGAAGAAATGGAAGCAGTGGCAGATTTTACCTACTTGGGCTCCAAGATCACTGCAGATGGTGACTATAGTCATGAAATTAAGTGAAACTTGCTCCTTGGGAGGAATGCTATGGCAAACCTAGGCAGCATTAAAAAGATCACCTTGATGTCAGAGACATCACCTTGCCAACAGAGATCCATAAAGTCAAAGCTATGGTTTTCCCAGTTGTAATGTATGGCTGTGAGAGCAGGACCATAAGGAAGGCTGAAAACCAAAAAATTGATGCCTTCAAATTTAGGTGCTAGAGAAGACTCTTGAGACTCCCTTGGACTGCAAGGAGGTTGTGCAGTCCTATGGAAATCAACCTTAATTGCTCATTGGAAGAACAGATACTGAAGCTGAAGCTCAAATACTTTGGCCAATTAATGCAAAGAGAGGACTCATTGGAAAAGACTGCAATGACAGCAAAAGGAGAAGGGGTCAACAGAGGACGAGATGGTTAGATAGCATAGTCAATGTAATGGGTATGGATTTGGGTGGACTTCAAGAGGCAGTGCAGGACAGGGAGGCCTGGCATGCTGCAATCTTTGGAGTCACAAAGAATCAGACACAACTGCGTGACTGAACAACAACAAGAAAGACATAGCAACACAAGAACTTCAATATATCATGAAATATAGTAAAACAACCGTGGGAGCAGCAAAGTATGTGAATTAATAAATTGTGTTCTTTCAAGAATCAAATTATTTCACTGAACACAAAATTATCAGCAGCTCTTTATTAATTGACAAGGTTATTAACTGCTTTTAATTTTTTTTTTTGATGTTATAAGCCAATTATTTGTCCTTACATATCAACAAGGTCACTGGACCCATAAGCATTTTGCTTACTAAAAGAGAGAGACTACATTTTATTTAAAGGGGCTCTTCTGGTATAAACTGTTCACTGAATATTCAGAGGAGACACGTGGGTTCACTTCTTAAAAGTCACATAGACAAAACAGAAGAGTAACAGCTGCATTGCACAATGCTCAAATAAATGTATGCATTGGAACACTACTGAAAGTAGATCTGACTCAGGTATGCAACTCAGCAATTTTGGAAAAACAAATAAAGTTGCAAATATTTGGAAGAAAAGCATTAGGTTGATTTTGGAATGAGAATAGATTTCTTTGTAGTAGCATTGCTAGATTTGAGACAACCAAGCCCAGTACCTTGTGACCTGTGTCTACCCACTCCTTTCTCCTCCCTCTCTTTTACATCTCCGATCTCTTGCCAATTCTGTTGTTGCCACTGTTTACAGATCCTTTATTCCTCCTTGCTAACCAACTGGCAAAAGAAACATTATGATATGATAGTATCATATCACTATAATAGATAGCCAGAAACTGCAAATGTATTCATAGCTGCAACTTCTGGCTTTACACTGGTGCTTCTTTTGCCTGGTATCACTAAAGAGTTTTGGGTCCAGCCTAACAGTTCCATTCTCTCCATGAAATGATTCAGGACCTGGAAAGAAAGAAGGTGGGTGAAAGAATAGATCAGCAGTAGATCTCAGATTGAAATGGGAAAGGAAGAGGGAAAGCCAAACTCCTCAAGGATTGCAGAAGGAATTATACGTCAAGGCAAGCATAATGAGACGGCTGCAGCAACAATAAGCAAATAAATTTGCACCCTTTTTTAAAAAAAATGTTAAATTTTCTTCTTAAAAATATTGTAATACTTTAAACTACTTCAAGCATTACTATAATTTGGGTACATGGGAATATTATTATTTATTACCATATCCCTGTTTTCCAAAGCAATCTTGAACAGGAGCTTGTGAGCAATTGTAAACTAAGAATGTTGCGCTTACAGTATAGTATTGGTGAGTAACTATAGAATCTAGAATAAGATGTATCTCGAAACTTTCTTCTCAGGAATGCCATGCATCCATTACCATGCACTGAGAGATGGCAGCCCTGCTCTTCTGCCCCCTTTTAAATTATGTGTATGGGGGCTAATAAGAAGAAAAAGATCTGACTGGATGCACTATGAAATCTTTAAAAAGCCTGAAACAGACTGGATAATAGTCTTCACTTTTTACATTTTTAGTATCCTCAGAACACAGATGTGTTCCAGCTTCCACTATAATCAAGATTATCAGTTGCTAAATAGCAGGGGAATCTTCAAGGAATGAGCAACCTTCCCACATGCAGCAGCATAATTATTGTGAGGCATCACAAGGGTTTTTTTTTCTTGTTGAAATGCTTGTTATGGGAACCACAGATTTTCCAGAAGCTACACAGCAGTATTTTTTCTATGGGAAGGATATAATAGTTGTTAAACTATTTTATGATGATATTACATGACATTGATATCATCACATAAAGGCAGCCCATAAATGTTGCTCCTTTAGTCCCTTCCTTTCTTCATCATTCTTGTCAGCAGTTCTCCACATTTATTAAATGGGGCAGAAAAAAGGACTGCTCATGGAAATACGTTACGAATAACAGTTTCATTTAAAATTTATAACCTTCTGCTCACAATACATGGATTCCTCTTGCAAAAGAGACAGAATCTTACATATAAGAATATAGTTAATTCATAATGGTGTCTGAAATCTCTTGCTTTGACAGTTTTCAGAGCTTCAGTTCTCTCTTGAACCAGAAAGTGACATTATATATATGCACGGCTGCCTTCAAAAGTAGCAGTCCCACATTTTCTGCTCTGATCTTCCCTATAAACTTGAGGAATCACAAAATATCAGCTATGTCAGCAATATATTGTTAGGCTCTCATTTTACCAACAACTATTTATAAGTCCAGGGAAACCTGTAACCTGTAAAATGTAAAACCTCTAACCTTCCTTAGAAAAGAAGCTTAAAACTATAATTGCAGTCACATTTTTCTGTTGTAAACCCTGATTGTTTATTGGAGACACAAAGTTTTTCTAGAAAAAATAAAAACACAAAGAAAGAAAACTGTGCAAAAGAATCAGCATTATTTCTCATAGAACAAATCCAAAGGATCCTGTGAATAAAAGGTTTTTGATCAGTTCTAATATGTATATTTCACAGATCACAATATAATTTCTGCTTTCATAAAAGAATATAAAATCTGTCTTGTTAGTACTACACAGTAATAAAATACTCCAATGGGAATGGTGATTCTGTAAATAGATGAGCAATGGCTTTTATTTCTAGCTTAATTTTTAAAAATTTAAGGGCATAATCCTTAGCAAAGATATGGATATGTATCTCATTGAAATCGGAATCTGGAGTTTAACTTCTTTACAGAATGCTTTCCTGTAAATTCATACCATGGAGATACCATAACATTAAAGTTCTTGGTTTTATGACTGAGGTCCAATTGCTCAGATTGTTAAATACCCAATAGAATTCTGGGAAATTATACCTACAAAAGGTAGACTATAGCAAAAAAAAATAGTTTCTCCTATGGGCTGCCCTAAGAAGCTGGCTTGACAAAACACCCAGCCAAGTCACAGATTTCAAATGAATGGTGCTATGTAGACTCCTCCTTAAACTTTACTCAACGGAATTAATCTACCATTCATCCCAGCATGTAAACTTTTGCTTCTCACTTCAGAATTAGAAAAAGATCTTGTCTTTCTTGGCACTGTTTACACCAGTTATACACCAAACATTTATTTATTTATTCAATTTTATCCTGTATTTATTTCTTTATAAATAACTCAAGGTGGCAAACATATCTAATACTCCTTCCTCTTCTTATTTTCCCCTACATCAACAACTATGAGATGGGTTGGCCTAAGAGAGAATGATTGGCTCAACATTACCCAGATAGCTTTCATGCCCTAGGCAGGACTAGAACTCACAGTCTCCTGGTTTCTACAGCACCTTAACCACTATCAACACATTAAATCCCAATACTACCTACCACATCTATAGGCTGGTTTTTCATATTGGCCTATGGCATTTCTCTGTGTCAGTTCTGTTCCTAATTCCTTCTCCTAATGACTTCATTATTTTTTATTTTAATCTGACTCTTATCTGTTTTATGGTATCGGAATCTTGCTCTTACCTGCCTGGTACAACATTTTTCTTTCCAATAGTCTAGCAACTTTTTACTTTGCAACCATGTTCCTCAATTTATCTCGCCAAAAATGTAGGTACTTAGAGTAAAATTTACAGATCTACGAATTTTTTAAAAATACTTACTTCAAGAATCTCCTTGATAAATATTTCCACTGGTTATACTTCACACCTTGCAGAAAGCCCTGAGAATAGTTCTAGAACAGTATGTATGCGTATTTCCCTTACCTATTTAACATGTTAGATTGGTAGATCCTCTTGTCTTGTGTATTGTAGCAGCTACTCTTAGGCTCAGGAATAAAGCTATGCTCAGATAGCATATCAGAGGCGGCCGTGGTTATTATGGCTATTCCATCTTTCACTCTGTCACGAAGACCATAGTCCCACTCATCATATGACACAGAGATGAGTCCAGCGGGAAATTCAGAGGGAACTGTGTCTGTATCTCCAGCCACCAAACTGGGCACAATCCATGTGTAATCATATCCAGTCAGACCGACAGAGTTAGCCACTTCAAAAATATAGGTGGCCTCTTCCTTAGTACAATACAGTAAGATAACAGGACTCTGAAGTTTCTTGAGCTGATTCTGGATCTTTGAATCTCCATCATCCAGAGACATGTCCAGCAAGAGTACCTCTTCTAACTCCCAGCCCACAAAGCTGTTCTCAATAGTGCTGCGGATCTTGTTAACAAAATCCTGGTAGCCAGGAAAGTAGGTAGTAACAATGGAGAAAATGTACCAGTCATATTCTTCCATGATATTCAGCATAACAGAAGCTTGTTGCTCTATTGATGGGCCAAACTGGAAGAACATGGATGATTCATCCTATTAGAGGAGAAAAGAGGAGGAAGAAAAGTAAAAAAGAGAACATAATAAAACATTTGCTTAGCTTCACTGAGATATACAGAAAAGAGGGAAGCTAACTGGTACTGATTTACTTTGCATTTAAATACATGACTTATGATTACATATAATTATGCTTGCACTATTATAAATTTGAAGTTAATCATTGTTTAAACCTGCAATCACATTGGGAAAGACACAATGAACTCTTGATACAACAGGCTTACATAGACAACAATCAACTTCTGTTTCTCAAGCTCAGTTCAACATGTATTAAAATGTGTCTAGTATAGGAAAAAAAATACTCTAGGAAAAAAATCAGCTCAGAAAACCCCAACTTTCACTCTACTTGGAAAGAAAGTAGCAACAAATGTAGGTGACTGACTGACTTGCACATTTTGTTTAGTCTAAAATTCATGTTAATTTAATTGGTAAAACAAATTATGGATTTCAGAAACTTCCTAGATCTTTGTTATTTGTGATAAATAAATAAAAAATTTTATTTTATAAATTTTTTTTGCAATTTATTTTGCATTTTTTATAAGCAGATGTATATTCCTCTTCAAATCCATAAGCTGGTATTAAAATATAAGAATCAGTATTGAGACTCTCTCTTAATAAGTTTGGAGAGCCATGCAGAGACATTTATTAATTAGAATATATTCTAGATTATGAAGCATGTTGGCTAAATAAAACAGTAAATATATTAGTATTTTTTCATGAATAATTCTTGAGAATTTAGAAATGTTTTATATATGATCAATAGCATTACACTATATGGTACAAATGTTGACTAATGTTAAATTATATAATCTGTGCCATTATTTCAGAGTCAGTGCAAATATCCAAGCATATTCGCTGACATAGTAAATTCTTTATACTCTACATCTTCTTCAACCTTCCTATGGTTTGAGAAGCCTCAGGTTGTCTTTGCATACTCACATATCAAGTGATTATAGTCAAAGGACACAGTTATAATTTATCAATCAACCAATCAATCATATCCAAGATAGAATTCCAAACAAAAATATAGAAGCATTTCAAGGAAAACTCATTGATAATTAAAAACAGACAGCTGGTTTTATTTCAGATTCTAACTGTTTGCATGTAGCATTTTTTACCCTTACTCAGAATAATAGCATAACAAGGGACATTATCGTTCTTCCACAGGCCCCTTCAGCTGTTAATAGAATCATGGAGGAAAGGATGGATGAGGAAGATAGAAAAGAAAAAGTATTTTAGTTTCTCCTACTGCTATTATTGTTGCCAGTCTTCAAACCAGGAAAAGGAGAGAAAAATATTTGTGGGCTGGTTGCTGGGAAGTTGCACACGAGTGTAGGGCAGCAATAAAAAAATGAGAATGCTAATAATAAATGCATCTTTTTCTGCTGGAAATTTTGTCAGGCTTTTTTTCCCCTAGAAAATCTGGAAAAATCTTGACCCATCTCAAGTTATAATCATTTCAAGATCTGTTGATGATAGACAGACTATATCCTAAACCAAAGAGGAAAAACTAAATGAAATGAAATAATTTTCCAAGTCTTGTAAAAGCAGCCTATCTTTCATTTAGAACACCATTCCAAACACTTAAAATATCATTTGTGGAGTGTGAATGCTAATTCAACAATATAGAGAAGACTTAATCATCTCCTTTGTCCATTAATTGTACTAAAAAAATCACAAATACCAAGCTTACCTTACAGAGTAAAAATAGAGCTACAATGATTTGTGAAGATAGATTCTTCAGTATCAAATTATGTTACTACAGAAAACAAATTTTCAAACCATGTATTTCATCAGAGTTTTGACATTTGAGTGTGTCTCACTTTCTTTTTGCAGCTATCAGATTCACTGAAACATTAACATACAGGCTGCATTTTAAAACTTGAAATTCATGCAAAATTTATGGTGATATCCTAAGTAAATTTGATTCAGTAATTATAAGCATTTGGCCCTCATTCAACAGAACTGTTGGCTTTATAATTTAACTGAAGTTACTATAGAAATATCAGGACTGAAACTTATTCAATTACATGATGTCAGAAAACATATAATGGAAAGGGAGATTGAAAACACAGACACACCTCTATATTTTGGGAAATTATTTCATTAGTAAATAAGATGAAACAATATTTACAGGTTTGTTTGACCTCCCTAGTAGCAAGCATTCTTTTCTTGTTAATGTATTGATTTGAAAATGCTAGTTAAATAAATTCTATATTCTTTAGATCAATATTTCTGCATTTGTTCAATGCAAACCTCTATGGTTCTCAATAACATGAACAGTAATACTTTGGAGGGAAAATTCTGCTCCTTCAGTATGCTATGAGTGTTCATCAATTGCTGCTTCAGAGGCATATCACCATTGCCACTAAATTGACATATGAATTAAAAACTCCTATCCAATTTTTGAAAATAAGATCAGTGATTTGTTAGAAATTGCATCAGCAGAAATTAGAAAAAATACACATATATGATAGGGTATCAACATCATAGCCTTGCATATTTGTATGTATACTGACATATATAATAAATCCTCAAGAAAATCCCATCAAATCAGTGCCACCAACTAGCATTATCTCATATTTCCATGATCTATTTATTAAAATAGATAATATAAGAATCTTGACAAAATTTGCTTTTTAATTTACAGTTCTTCAAATCTTTCAGCTGATCTGCATGGGAAAAGTCAGGGTCAAATTCACAGGACAAATAGTTGCTATTCTAAAGTTTCTGCAGTTTCAAATGTTATCATAACATCAATCAAGAAGTTACTTCAGTTCAAACAGAAGAGCTAGGATTGTTCAAACCAATCTATCTTAGTACCTGGCAATATGTTTTAACAAAATCAGCAAAATCAGCTATTATAAAAATTAGATATACTAAAATAAAATATTACATTGCAAAGAAAAGTGCTTTTCCAGAAATTAAACTGAATGGAATCTTAATACATCATAATTTTATATTAGCAATGAATCATGTTGATGACTCAAAATGCTTTGAGGTTTATCAGTATTTTACCCTTTTTCAGTTACAATAGCTATTAAAAATGAAGATACAGTATATAAATAGATAGAGCACAACAGTAATAATTAAAGATTAGATTAGGGCTTTTTAACAAATGCTAACTGATTTGTTCTTATAGGATAAAGCAGCATAACTACTGTATATTTTTTCAGTATAATCTACAAGGCAACTATGTCTTCACAAAGCTTTAAATAATACAACTTGTAGCACACAAATATTATTGAATTAGAACACTAAAATGACTCCACTTTTAAAAACATATATTTTACAGTTGAAAAGTTCAAACATTGCCATTCTAATATACAGATATTTCTAAAGGAGACTCCAGTCTACTAACCTAATCTTACTCCTAAATAATTTGAAGTTATATTTGAATGAAACATATTTTTATGAAGCTTAATACACTATACCTAACTCATCATGTACTTTTTTTGCTACATATGCTGTGTGCTAAGGTTATAAAAAAGAAACACACTCTAGCAATGAAATTAAGGAGAATGTTCATATTTATATTTCATACTAGAGTAGTAATAGAAGTAATGCTGCATATGCTTCTATCACTTTATGTTTTGCCTTTGATTGCTAGCTATTTGTTCTCAGCTGTCGCAAAAGATCCATCTCTAATTTATTTCAGTTCTAATTGTTTCATCTGTACTGCTTGAAAAAGATTATCAGCTTAGAATATTTGATTTATGATCTCAGAAAAAGATGTATGCTATTTTCAAAATCCCTGTCTCCAATATTCATTCAGTGAAAAAGAACCTAAAATTTCAGAGCAAAAGAAATGTTTTTCATGTTGATTTTCATGGAAGAGTTAGGCTTGAGCAATAACTCTTGAATTTAACATGGAATTCAAATAATGCTGTATATAATGTTTGAAAATGTAACTCTAGCTACAGAATTTCAGACTGAAAATATTTTAAAAGAATATTCTTTATTCTTATTATAATAGGCGTAAGTACCATTATTCATTAAATTCAGTTGAAGTGTTTTTGAATGAATTCCACTGTTAACCTTTTATTTTCTTTAGATCTTTTGAAACAGGTTATAAATTAATCTCACATCGAAAAGCTTAAAACATCCAAGTATGCCCCTAAAACAGCTACACAGGTAAACCTATGTGGTCATTGACCAGCATAAGCCTAATATAGCATCATACAATGCTTCAGCTAAATTTAAAGAAATGAGGGGAATCTCTCTTTCACTATCTTTTTACTGATGGTTCTTTCTAACCTTGGTAACATTTCAAAAGGGATATGCTGAAGCTGGACAAGAGATCTTCTGGGAAAGGGGAACCTGGATTTATTGAATCCAAGAATCTTTAGAACTTGTGTCAAGCCTTCAGTTCTTGGAATTACTTAAAATAATTTCAGAGTTGCTCTAAAAATATTTTTTTCTTGTTGGAAGCAAGCAACAGGCATGAAATGTGTTTCTTTTAAAAAGAAATTTTTAAAAATTTTCACAATATAAAAGAGAATATCATTATTATTAATAATAATTAATATAATATGTACATTAACACATACATTTTTAATAAGTGATAATAAGGATACCTTTCCCAAACTAGACTGTTTAAGCATTCACTGAATAAAAATATGGTAAACTGTAATTGGATGCATTTAGGTTTAATTTTTTTAAATTAATACTGTATTTATTACAGTAGATGTTTGTACCACCTTTGTTTTGGGCACTTCAAGGCAGTATACAATATATACAAAATACTTCTCTCTCCTACTTTCCCCACAACAGCCCTGTGTAAGCTGAAAGAGAGTCATTGGTCCAAATCATGCAGCAAAGTTTCATCCTCAAGGAAAGACAAGAAGCCACATTCTTCTAGTTTCCAGACGGGCACCTTAGCCACCTTACTAAACTAGCTTTCAAATTTCTTTTAATGTTTCACGTATGTCTTTAATAAAAAATGAATAAAGAAATACTGAGGTTAAATTTAGATTTTCATATTCATAAATGAAACATTCTATAAAATATAGATTTTTTAACTATAAGGTGAAAGTTAGGAGAATGAAATAAACTTCCAAGTGTTAGATCCACATCTCCTGTACATCTTCCAAGATATGCCTAGATAACACCACTGAACAGCCCAGCTGGGCAGACCAAGAAGGAAAGCCAGCTGCCACTGTCCAAGAGATGCTCCCATCCCCTTCACAATTAAAAGAAGTAGTTTGATCAGCGACACCCCGCAGTTAAGATGCTAACTGATGTAACCTATGATTAATT
>JANHZU010003294.1:127668-143420 GCA_032468055.1 Acrochordus granulatus
TCAAAAAGGTTTTGCTTTTTATGCATGCACTGAACTTAAAAACCATCAGAAAAAACAAATATATTAATTTCAGTAATGAAGTATAATGGTAGTTTCTACACTAACGGATGCTGTGGAATGTTATATTCCACAAATCATACATATATGTTGTCTGCATTTATATTTTTATAATCATTTCTAAATTAATCAAACATCTGATTGATTTGTTATTATAACTAATAGTGAGAAGAAAGCTTCAAAATGTTTCAAAATACATTTTAATTTTTTATTCAGTTTTCAGTCACTTCTGATTCTTCATGACTCAATGGACATCATGTTGCCAGAACTGTTTGTCTGATATAGATCTTTAGATATCTACTCTTTTGTTAAAACTTTAAATATTTTACCTTTATTTCAAAACAGAACTATGTAGCAGCTCATAGAAATGACAATTATCTAGTCCCAATCTAGTTAAATTAAACAATGAATCTCATTGAAATCTATGAAACAAGCAAATTATAAATCACTTCAATTGCACTGTTTTCAGTGGTCCCTAGATTATGGTTTAAATTGGCCTCTATACAATATTAATCCTGTAAAATAGAAATGTCAAAGCTCAAATCTGTTACTGTAATCAAATAGTTTGGTTAAGTTTTTAAAAACTAATAAGCTGAGAAGTAATTGAAGAAAAGCTGAAAAAATAAAAATGGAAGCAAACTAATTCTTCATATAATATGATGCATGTTTTAATTGCATAATAATAGAAAAAGATATAGGGTTATAGTTAGAGATAATCTTACAAGTGAACAATGATGATTAACAATGATGGTTTAGGTCCATACCAAGTATTTATCTTTGGTATGTTTTTTGTTACTATTAGTAAAAGAAATACAGATGTATAAATATAAACTGGATTCAGTTCAATTAATTGAAAACCAAGTATTTCAACTGCATTGGGTTAAACACTGAACAATAAATGAATATCTGACTAGTAAAAAGTTTCAAACTAGTTTTTTCACTTGTAATTAGCTAATGAAATCAGTATGTCATTACTATGCTTTCATTAATTTAAAGATGCTGGCGGGGAAGAACTTTGAGAACGGTCCATTCACCCATCCACCAACCCACCCATAGAAATTACTGGATTCACCTGGGAAGAGTCACTATTTTATTCAGAATTCTGTCAAGTGCCAAGTTATGAATTGACCAGATATCTGCACAAACGCATGATACCATTCGATAAATTTCTTTTCTCCTTGTCTAGAAGAAGTGGATACTAATAACTGATCTACAAGAATGTAACCATAAAGTTTTTAAATACCTATTTACCAGATTTTATCTATTCAAAGAGGTGAGGGGTTTATTCATTTAGATGTGACCCCACTATCAACTGAAATCATAGTAATCCATGGCCCATTCTTAATATGGTTTGTGGGCTGTTACATAACACCCATAGAACAGTTTAAATGTCTCATACTTAGAGGATAACAATTGGTCTCTGCATTTCTAGTTCCAGCTGAAATGTGTTCGTTTCCCTAGTTACCACTCATATATTTTATATCTGTTCTCACAAGCTCAGGAGAGCTAGCAACAGCAAGAAGATGGCAGTTCATACTTCCTGCAGTATCTTCTTGGATAAGGTTTATGGCTATTCTTTTTCTTTTCTAAACTTGAAAGGACAATCAAGTATATTCAGATATCCTGATAAAAAAAAAGCTGTCCTAAAATTAGGGAAGTTATTAGCTTTTAATATGAAGAAATCTTCTCAAAGAACTATTTCATATTAGGTTATCCAAAATGTTCTTTGCAAAGAAAAAAAAGTTTATTTGGAGACACTTACAAAAAGTAAATTACTGTATAAAGATAAAAAGATACTGATTAATGTTCAGAAATTCTGAATGAAACAAGTTCTGCAATCTGCAAAGACTCATGTGTTTCAGTTCCTTTAAAAGAATTGTGCCATTTGTTGCAGAACAGGAAGATGATATGGAACATGTTGGTACCATTGGCATATTACTTTTAGCTACAGAAATTGTTTGGTCATTTATCTCAAAGCGAATGAAAATTGGCTATCCAGCTTTCTCCATCCAAGAAGATGAAGGAAGAAGAATCATAAAGAGCTATAATCATGCAAGGTCCTCACAGGAAGTAGTTAAAAGTGTTCCTTATCTTGTCCCGTATCATTTCACATATAGACATGTGTCTCTTTGTATTTCCATATCGTACACATAAAGCTTACAGTAGGGAGTAAAATAAATTTGTGTCTCACAAATCTTTCATACCAAAATATTTGAAGTCCTTTCACAGGATATATTGTATGAATAACTTCTGTTATCATAGAGGACCTAAGAAATGTGTAATTCTCTAGATGTTATTACTATAGCTCTCAGCATCCATCATCAGTGATCATGCATACTGGGGTTCTGGAAATTGTCTTTTATCGTAAGGAGAAACATGAATGTCCCACTTCATAATATCTTTTTAAAGCTGTGGGAGAAATGAAAACACAGAAAGTTTTGTATTTTCATTTTGTGATGTTTCCTAGCAGGGATATAACTGGCATTATCTGTAATTCACAATGTATACTAGCAAGCATATAGAGGAGCTCACTTGTTATCTCTTTTATAAATGATAACTACACAAAGAACTCTTCTACTCAATAACTGCTATGTTATCAGAGTACCCTTCAGCAAAACTTTTTCTAACCCTAGTTAGTGGTTTGCTTGTTTATGGTCTACAAGAGGATACTAAAGAAATATGCTGTTGCTATGTATGTTTGTAGGCAGTTTGAGGGAAGAAGATTATTTTGATCCATTTCAAACAGATTATATGAATATTATATAAATATTATTTGGAGATTGATAGAGTGGAAGTGAGTCCATTTGTTGTTGTTCTGACCTTTCACATGGCCATATTGTGGCATGCCCATCACTGCCCAGATCTCTGCATTTGGGATCAACAATAACTTCCAGGTGGTCTTCAAAGATAGCAGTATGTAAAGCATATTGAAGTAGTCCATTTGTAAGGTGACTAGCCACGAGCGATCATTTGGAGGGTTTCCCAAATTAAGAATGAGTGCAACTGTTAGTTCTCTTCCTACACCCAGTTGGTGTCCCTTGGTGTCTCTTCAAGACAACTGTTCCTCAGAACAGAAGCTCTTGTATGATGTTACTTGGAGTTTCATTGTGTCACACAAAAACTATCATATTATCATTCAATACCCTCAGATCTATCTGAATAAGATCATTAAGAGATCTGCTACTGGATACTATCATTACACTGATGATGTCCAAATGTATTTCTTAAATGTGCTTGTATTCAATAAAGGATTAGATAAAGAAAGCACATGGGGGAGGGACACCTACAGAAAGCAACTAATCTTCATATTTAGATAGGATTACAACTTCCCAGAAGGAATAGATACAGAGTTTAGAGATTTACATGGATCTGGATTTCATACTCAACTAATGGCTGGAAAACCTTTGATCAGTTTTGGATTACACCAACTGCATACTCTCCTGGAAGAAAATGAATTTTAAATTAAGGTGCACATGTTGTAATCTTCAAATCTAGCTGTCATAATGTAACCTACAGTATATGTGGTTGCTTTTATATATATTCCAGGATTATGAATTAAAAAACTGCCAGGTTGGTCTCTGGAAGGACCCTGGAAATATATTGTGTGTTCCTCCATCATCTTCAATAAAGACCTCGACACCATGGATTTTTTCTTTTAATAATGTTGAAACTAGATATGGTATATCTGAAGATCACTAATCAGGCCAATTCAGACACAAAGTGTTCCCATGTATATTGGAATTGCTGCAGTTGCTGCAGTAGTGACTCTGATCTTACACAGCTCATGCTTGTGTTGTACTTGCCTCATAAAGCAGTGTGCCTTGCCTCATAAGCTTGATAACTCTTGTGGATGATGCCTCAGAAGGTAGGGTGGTTTTGTGCTAGCATTTACCAGGTAGTCATGATTATATCAAGCAACTTCAGAAGTTTTTTTTGTATCTTTATAATATTTCTTCTGCCCTTTATATGAGCATCTTCCATCAGAGAGCAAAAGAATATATTGCACTAGCACTGAACGCACTGCACTGACTATTAAGTTGTTTCTGTACAACATATAAATGCTGTGACTGTGCAGAAATCCAATTCTGTGGTGAAAACTATGGTTCAAAGCACAGATAGGTGCACACATATCACTGTTGGGAATCCTTAAGAAACATGCATTATTTTTCTTGGCTCACGTAACTACCTGCCCATAACAGTTGTGCAATCCTGGGGAAAAGTACAGTTGATTTAAAGTGCCTTGACAATTGCAGTATACATGTTTATTCACTCTTCATATCACATTTAGCCTTTTGAATCCAGATCTCTGCACTATCCTGCAAAAAGCTAGTTATTATCTTTAAAGCCATATATAGGTTTTACCTCATGCCCAAGCAGCATCACTGATCATATTCAGAAAAGTCCATTTACTTCTGCAAGCAGGAACAGTTAGACGTGACACCATGAAAAAAAAACTTTGCTCTCATCTCTGTTCTTTTCTAACTAACCAGCATTAGAATTGGTGCATCTGTGCTCAAATTTTAGCACTGCAGTATCCTAGAAGTGCCTTTATTCCAAGATATTATAAAAAACTTGGAAGTTGCCAAGAAAAAAAATGCCCCAATATAACAGAATAAACATTCTCAGAAAATAAACATGGTGGTCATGAACAACAGCGACTCATAGTAGAAATCCTAGCAGACACTAATATTAGTGGTGAGATTCAGAAGCTGTCTTGGATGTGAAGTACATATTTATGCATTCTAAGCATTAACATAAAGATATACCACTTAATCGTTCAGCTACCCAATATGTAAGATTCTCCTACAATCATGATTTATGCAGAAAGTTTCAAGTTTAATTCTCAGCATCCCCCAATAGAATTAGGTAAAATTTATGCCTCAAACCCCAAATAACAGCTACTAATCATTCTTTTTAAGCTAGGTTTATTCAAACTGTAGATAAACAGTTTGAATAAGTTAAAAATAACTTCCTATGTTCATTATTTTTAGCAAACCAAATAGCTGTATAATGTGGTCAAGAAAACTTGTTATGAAATGTATCTGCTGTCCATCTTCCAACAGCTCTGGGGAGTTACAAAAAAAATGTTTAAATCAAGAAAAAAATGTGATAGACAAAAATGAAGACTATAGATATCAAGGATTACAATAACAACAACAAGTAGACTAAAATAAAAAGAAACCCATACAATCCAAATATAAAGTTAATATAAATAAGCCCTTACAGTCATACTGAAATACAATAATTAACTTCAACATTTAAGAATATGAGACTTTATTAAGGCTAAATCAATCATTTTTCTTTTTATTCTCTTTACTTTCTTCTCTCCCACCCCCCTTCCTCCACCTCTCCATCTAGATTTAGAATGTTCTCTTTTGATTATAACCATCCAACTTCAGCTGCAACTTTTTTCCTACGAATGATGCATGTAAAGAGAAAAAATAGATCAGTAGCATATGTGGAACAAGATTTCTAACACAGACATTGAGCAGCAGGAACATTTGCCTTGGTTGCCACGTGCAGGGAGAATAGCATTAAGAATAAAAGGACTTGGAAGAATAAAACCCAAGGAGATGCTTGTAAGGTTTTGAAACAGATTCTTTACAAGCTCAAAAAAGAATCCCAAAACATCTTGTTTTCTGCATCTCCCATTGCCTACTCCCTTTCTTACACAGGTTCTGGCACAATGGCAAAGTGGCGTGTAGGTAGAAGCAACAGCAGGAGATACAGTTACTAAGAATGAAATAGGCTATTCAGGCAGAAGGTCTCCACAGTTTGAGCTCTCAACAAAGGTAGATAAATGTAAGAAGAGAAATAAAGTGTTGGAGGATACTTTAGATGAACCAAGGGCTAGCTGAATCACAGAGAATCCATGTCTGAACAGAATAAAACCTCTTTGCAGACTGGCCCACTAAATAATCTTTTCTAATGATTATGATAGATACTGAGCTTAATGAACCATATGATTAGTATTCAAGTCTAATGAAGCACATACTGTCCATCTGAACTCACAAGTGAGTGCAACAGCATGCTAGCTGGACTAAAACAATTACATGTCAAAAAACAGGAAATTATCAAAGTATGACTGATGGATAAAAAATATCAAGAGTTGAGACAAGAGCATCTGTAATCAAGAACTGCCCAAGAAAAATTAAACACCTCCAAAAGTGTCTTTTAAATTATAACATTCTTCCTTCACAACATGGATGAAAGCCAGCTGGTCAGAGACCAGGACTTTTAGGCTATAAAATTAACAATGTATATAAGTGCAGCATGTAAGGGTACAACATTTGTTTGCATCTTTCTGCCAAACAAGTTTCCTACACTATTTTCTATCTTCCTGGAATGAAGGAGTTAAAAGGTAAAGGTAAAGCTTTCTTTGCCAGTCATAATCAACTCTAGGGTGTGGTGCTCATCTCTGTTTCCAAGCCGAAGAGCCAACGTTCGTCCGAAGACACTTCCATGAGTTAGAAGACAACCTTTTTCATCTATCTGATTACTACTTTAAAATGACCTCTCTGCTTACATTCGTTAGGAACATCATATTGGTTAGTGACATGTATCTCTAACCCTAGAACTGAGAAATTTACTAAAGAGACAATTGTATACAAGGTGTGATTCAATACACCTATGCAATTTTTGTATTCTGTTACTTTCTATGCTGATTGCATCCACTGGGAACAAAGATCCTGTTTTGTGTTTGTCCCCTCATGAGAGAAAGTTCTGTATCTAACATTTCATATCCTTTAAGCAATTTGTGCTAATTATTCAATGTTTTCTCATGTTACCTCTTAGTAATGGTTATTTATCATATGTGATTACAGGTAGTCCTCAATTTAGGACTAAAATTGGGACTGGAATTTCCATAACTAAGTGATGTGGTCATAAAGCAAAACGTCACATGACTGCATTGCTTAGTGATGGCAATCCCAGCAGTCCCTGTTGCTGTTTTTAACAAAGAATCATGGGTCTTGAAGTACTCACCCAAAGTCAGGCCATTCCAGGCTTAGTCCCTCCAAACCCCAAGCCTCAGTAAGGTAAAGGATTGTTTTCAACTCTCCTCACCCACCTATCTTCTCCCCAATGTCTATCCTTTTGGCTGCCCTGCACATTGTAGGGTGGCAAGTAGCCCCAGAATTGCCAGCTTGCAACATCATGGAACTTGTAAGAACCCCATCCTAGTCCCAACTGTAGTCACCCTTGCCACCCTGCACTCCCAAGACCCATGCCACTCTGCACTCTGCCATTGCAGCTGACATTTGCTACCTTCATGTTCCTGCTGCTGACAAGGTATGCCAGGCTTGGCTGCTGGGCTGGATTGGGCTCCATGCTACAAAAAAAAAATAATTAAAAAGTCATAAGGAGCCCCAGAGCCATGGCACCAAAAGGACCCTTTGTTTTGTGGGGGGGGGGGGAAGTAAAGCAAGCAAACAAGCAGCAGCCTGAAATCTGTGACCCATCAGGAAAGGGATTCTCAGCAAAAACATTATTATACTCAACTTTTATATCTCAATCCCTGGTGATACAAGTGTTGCTGTCACTGCCCTCTTATAGTGCCTGGAGGTTGTGGGATCCTGTTTGAGGGACAATAGGTTTCATCTGAGACTGAGTGCTTTGGATATGTAGAGCTCAGGACCCAGAAGATTTACATATTTAGTTCTGGATGGGGTCAAACTTTCCCTGACAGATCCCATGCACAACTTGGGGGTCCTCACAAACTCTTGACTCCTGCTTAAAGAGAAGGTTGCAGTCGTGGCTAGGAGAGCCTTTGCACAATTTTGCATTGTGAGTCAGTTGCACCCTTTCCTGGATTGTGAGACTCTGTACTCAGTCACCTATAACCAGGTTACCCCATGCTTGGACTACTGCAATCCACTCTACATGGGGCTACCCTTGAAGAGCATTTGGAAGCTACAACTGGCATAAAATGAAACAATGCAAACAGTTTTAAGGGTTCCTAGGGTGGCCCACGTAACACCACTGTTGTGCATTCTCTTCTAGTTGCCAGTTTGCTTCCAGTTTCAATTCAAGGTGTTGGTTATTACCTTTAATAAAGCCCTTTATTTCATGAGTCCAGGTTATCTGAGGAACTGTCTCACCCCAATGGGATTGGCCTGCCCCACTTGCTCTGGAAGAAGAGGCATGCTGACCATCAGCCAAGGAATTGTGGCTGGCAGGATCCAGAAGAGCCTTTTCTGCCATGACTCCCACCCTCCACCCTCTGGAACCTCATGCTCCTTGAGATGAGATCCCTCTTTGCCTTCTGAGAGATTTGAAATCCTGGCTCTGCCAACTGGCTTAGGCTCCTGATGGGGGCTTCATGGGGGTTTCATAGTCCCATCCTGGAGGTGGCTAGTAGATTAGGACAAGCCCACTTCCATCCCACTTATAAATTGGTCCTTTTTATCTAGTTCGTTGTTAATTTAACGTTTTAACTTTTAATGCCCAATGTTTTTAACCTTCTAATTGTTTTATATTGTTATTTATGATACTGTAAGCAAGAGTCACTTGATAGTGAGAAAAGTGGCATTTAAATTGAATAAATAAATGGCCAGACTGAGCATGTCTTATCATCAGTGGGAGCAAGAAGATTGTGAAGGTCAGTTGAGGAAGCAGCACACAGGGCAGCAAGGAGCCAAAAGGGCATAGATGGCAGAGACATTTTCTAAGTAGGTTGGGGGAGTTAAAGCACCCCTGTGGTCCTAAGCGCAGATAGACTTCCAAGCACCCAAATGTTCATCATGTGACCATGAGGTTAAGTCGCTTTGCTCAGTGTTGCCAGAACTTTGACCAGTCACTAAAGAAATGATTCAGGACATAAGTTAAGGATTACCTGTATCTCCAATATTCTTCACAACATGATGGTAACTATATGTAATGGACATTACTGCTGTTAGATTCACAACTACTGTAAGGAACTTAACTAGTATTCATTAATATCCTTGCATTGGCAGAAGTCTCATGTATAGTAATGCAGGACAGAGCTGTAGATCCTATGCTGGTCAACATTTTTATAAATAATTTGAATAAAACCAGAGATGACACAAAGCTTGAAGGAACTACTAGTAACCCAGAAAACTATGGGAGTTAAGAGGCCACATGTTTTGAGAGGCTGACAGCCATAGAGTTGGAGTGATTATGTAAAGGAAACAGGACTCCAACTTCTATATGGGTAGGCTAGGGTTTTCTAACACAGTAAGTCTGTATGCTGGATGTAATAATTTTATAGAAGGGTCTAAGATGGCATTATATCTTGGAAAAAATAAAATTAGGACCTATAACTATTAAAAATTGCAAAACTTTGCAACATTTCTTAAAAAGGCAGGTGGACTTTAATTACAAGATGTTATTGGAGACATTTCACCTTCTATCCAGAAGGCTTTTTCAATCCAGCTAAGGTTTTTTCATCTCCCCCACCCCCTTTTTAAGAATGTACATATTTCCTGACCGTTCTTTTTCATTTTTAGATGGATTGAAAATTACCTTGTAATTAAAGTCCAGTTGTTTTTCAAAGAAACTTTGCAAATTGTTGCAATTTTTACTACTTATCATGATCTGGATTAATGAGAATATTCATAGACCTATAACTATGTACTTGTTGGATTATCCACCCTACAGCAAATTTTTAAAAATAAAAAAAGGATTTTGCCATTGAAACTTGGTATGGCCATCTCCACACAGTTGTTTGTGCTGAGCTCTTTGCTGGCAGCTCCTTACTTGTTAGTCTTTCACCCCTTAATACTAGCCCACAGTGCACCACTGAACATAAATAGACATGAATGAGCAAGCAGATTGTATATATCTTGAAGGAAAGCTAGATTTTCCCTAATCATTTCCTTAATGCTTTGAAATGAGCATCATATTAAAATGTTAACTATATATATTATTTAAATTTAAATGTAAATCCAATTTAAATTAAATTGATTTTTCTTTTATAATGATCCCTCTAATTTCTACATCTTGCTCCTTTCTCCAGAGTTTCTTAAATGCATTTTTCTTGCTTTGTTTGGATTAGGTTTCAATTTTTTATGCCTCATCCAGCCCATTACTGTTGCCACTTTCTGATTCAGAACATGAACTACTTCCCTGAAAATAAATGAAGAAAATAGAGCTGTGTGACATGTATGTACTATTGATGATGCACCTTAAATCCCCTGATGACTGAGTACTCTTTCAGTTTCAGGTAAATGTTTGATAATATAAGGGCTGAATAGGAGCACCCAGCATCACATTCTGAAACATCTTTGAGGCAGGACTTGAACCAATAAACTTGAACCAATTCTTGAACATTATCTTCCAAGCTAACTCCTGGCAGGCAATGAAGAATGATAAATAAATCATGAATGTTTTAATATGTTTATTTAATGTATATTAGAAAATCTTGAGTTGGCACTGGCTAGAGATCAGAGGTTTTTTTCCAGTGGGACATTGGAGGAGGAATTTTCAGTGTGTTTTCTGCATATTTAGGAGAATTTTCAGTTACAGTAGCATTTAGGCTTCAACATATATTTTTCTTAGTTTCTCATCACAAGTTGAAGAGAATTCGGATTGCCATTTTTAATAGATTTTCCAGTGAATGCAAAAAAATCCTGTTGACAGGTTCATGTATACAATGTGACTGCATTTAACTTCTTTTAAACTACAGATCCTTTTCTAAGGGTTCTAAAATTTGTCAGATCTGATCCTTTTAGGCAGAGAGTTAGTAGAAGGCTGGTGATTTTTTTTTTGGTATAAAAGTGGCAGTGCAAAAAAACATGTTTAACAGTTCTAACCTGACCCGAATCACTGAGAAATATTTGTAGCAGACCTGGCAATGAAAATATGCATGCAATAAATCTAGTAAAAAAGTAATGGAGTAAATAGAAGTTTTTAAGAATTAAAATGAATCCAATTACAACCCTTATACGTTGCTGTAATATATTCTTTGTTTTTAATTTTTTCCATTTTATTTACTCTTACAAATTATGTATTATAATTTTCAAAGAGAAAATAAGTATAATACAAATACAAATAAAAATTTAAAAGATATAAAAAAAGATAGTAAGGATGATGATGATGATAATAAATTTAAATCATAAAATATGGGGAGGTAACCAACAAATCTTGGATAATGAAACAGATCTAAAATATCGTATGAATTATATATATATTAAAAATTGAAAGTACTTTGAAACATTTCATATCCAATTTCTAATCAAAGCATGTCTTTCAAACGCAGTATACATTCTTAATCCACTGTCCAGTGGTTTCATGGTGCATATAATTAAAACAAAAACAAAGTATTGCTTGGCATATTTTGCATATCTAACATTACATTAAATCCAAAATAGGCAAAGGTTAAGTGAGTGTATACATATGTGACATTAAATGAATTAAATCTGTCCCATGGCACAGGTTGGAACTTCAAAAACTTGACTTGCTCAAGTAAAGTGTGAGGTGATAATTTGATTTGCTTAACTGAACCCTGCTGAGAAGGGAACATCTTGAATTTTTTTCTCTTCACATAAGAACTATTTCTTTTGACCCTTTCTAAAGCAAATTACACTATTTATTTGAATCCTGCTGTGGGAAGTAATGAACTGCCTCTTTCTCTACCCAGTGAATGAGGCCAAACAATGGTTTTATAAGCCATATCACTATTTCTCATTTTCCCACCCTTCTTGCCTTGATGGATGTAGTAGAACTGTTCAACAGATTTCTTAAGATTAGTAGGTTTTAAATTTAATTTGTGTATATACTCACATATAAAACTCCCAAAATGTACACATATGCATACACTACACACATAAAATTGGAGATTATACATGTATGTGGATCCAGAAGCTATGTTCAGACTCTGGAGTCTGTTTGAAATGAGGTAGTGCTTATCAGAATTTCTTGAGAAGTTGGGTGGCTTTTGCCTAGTTTAAGTTGGTGTATCAACTACATGTTCCTGTTGAACTGAAATCTGGCCTGCTTTAGTTATATCTGATCACAATTATTTTTTGGAACTCTGTTTGGGGCAAGCATTGGAAAGTATTCAAAATGGTGCTTGGTTCAGAGAGTAATACCAATAATGTTCATGGAACTTCAGAGGCAGGACTAGATTACATTAATCCTGCAAAGGCTGCATAAGTTATTAGACTATTTTCAAAACAGCTCTTAAATTCAATATACCCAACAAACTATCTACTTCTATACCAACCTTCCCATACCTCAAATCTGATAGAGGTCTATTTCTATGTTCAAATTGTTGTGGGATTGTTTTTATCTAGGTATGTCATCTAGAAAAGGCAGCATGCAATTATTTCTATGAACAAATAAAACACATAACAAATCAAATACATTTGTCATGTGTTTGTTCAGGAACAGCATTCTCATTCGCTGTACCTAAACTGTGGAACTCCCTGTTTCAGGATTCCAGATTATCACTGTAGCCCATTTTTCACCAGATGTCCAGGAATTCCAACATCTAGCATGCTTCATGTTGTTCTGGGCGATGACCAAGCCAGTATGGATTTCTGTAAATTACATTTCACCATGTTTTTTTATGGGAGGGAGATAGTCAAAATCAATATCTCAGCACCATATAATCAAGGCTGGTGATACCACAAAATGGGTTAGCTCCAATACATGGTTTAGATCCAATACATGGGAGAACAGGTCATTACAGCTCTATGGAAGGCCAATAGGGTTGGGGCATCCAAACTTTGTAGGGGAGCTTATTCCATAGGCAGGAACAGAAACAGAGAAGACATATTTTCTAAGTCCCATTAGATATCATTGCTTCAGAGAAGTGACTTAGAACATGTCCATCTTGTACCATCCTGTAGAGCAGGTGGACACAACAATTTGATCTACACCCAACCGTGATGTATACTTTGTAGTCCAATAATTTCAGCAGGCATTACTTAGTATTTCCAAATATATTTGCTTGATGTCACCTTTAACTTCCAAATATTTGGTTCTAATTTAGTTCAGATTAGGTTCAGTTAGGATTTTTTAAAACTTTTGGATGTAGAAGTTGTCCATTGTTTCATAATATCTAATCTTATTTTTATGGTGCAAACTTAAAGCAAATTTATTCAGAAATAAGCCTAAATGGAGAATAAAATACACAATTTATGGAATTTTTTGCTGTAAATATTTTTTTTTCTTTAAAAACAAACACCAGAAATAATTACATTATTTCCCCACTGGTGTTTGTTTTTAAAGAAAAAAAAATCATTTGATTTTGATTGTAATAATAAGGTAGTAATCTACCTAATTTTACCACCAGGAACAAAGCTTCCAGTTTCCCCAAAGCCTGCTGCCAATATATGTTCAGTGGAACTGATTTTCTACTTAATGTTTTTAGCATTTCATTGTTAAACTTCTGTTAAATCTTACAGTGTTAATATTTCACATTGAGAGCAGAATATTTTGTAGAAAAAATAATAAAATATTGCTATGCCACAGTTCATCTCCTTCTACCATAGTCCTTTCAATATGCTCTACATATGTTTTTGAGGGAAGTTGGAAAGAAGTTTTAAAATGACTTATTAAACTAAACAAGCTGATCCAATCCTGTCTTTCAAACAAAATTATTTCTATTCCAATCATATTAATTTCAGTCTTATACAAATCTACAGTTAGTAAAATATGGTGACATTCAAAGTGAGTTTTTTTACTCAGAGGTCAGCATCTTATTGTTCAAAATTATTTATTCCCAAGTTACATTCAAAGATTTCAGCCACAGCCATGCTGAAGATCATAAAAAGAAAGGGAGTGGAATTCATTTGGTGGGTCTGGTTTGCCTCTTTGCCTTCAATTTTTGACTTGCCAAAATATGTAGTACATTTGGCACTAATTTCAAACTCACTACTATACAGAAAGCAAATTTCAGGACTATGTACATAAGCACTCACAAAAATTAAATTTACTCATACAAATAGTTAAGCCTCCTTTCTCTTTTTCATCCAGCAATAAGAGAATCAATATTTGATGATGACCCAACCATAACTAAGAACAATTTTAAATATTGCAACTGATTTAGTACAAATTTGCAAAATCAAAAGGAAACTGAGATAACTGTAAATATAGACAGAAATAGGTGCACAAATTCCATAATAAAACCCTGTCTAAATTAATAATATTTTAATCCCACTAAGATCAATAGACTTAAGAAAGATTTGACAATCATTAGTTTCATAGAATCTATACAATGAATAACAAAGCCTGGAGCAAATACATGCTCTGTCTCTAAATTTCATGCTAACATTATTCAAAGGGAAATATTTCTTTCTTTAAAAAAAATGGTGTACTACAGAATGATTACTACAACTTCATTAAACAATGGCTTGCAATGGAAATATGTATTTTTATTACTAATATTCAGACTTCAGACAAACAATAAGAGTACAGCAACAGAAAATGTTTATCACTCAATCATCTACTCTACTTTGCATCCAAAGCAACAATCTTTTGGAAGGACATTTTTAGAAAGAATAATACTGATTGTGATATATCACTATTAAATCAAGAATTGTTCTACCATTTCATCTTACATTCCAGTTGTGTCACTCATCTACAGTGTAAACCAGAAAGAAACATGGATATAATCATTTCTTTTTAGAAAGACAATATGGTATATTTAAAGAAAGAAAATAAATTTATATTTATAAGGTTATACTTCATTTCAAACAACTATTTACAGACCAGGAAATATATGGCCATAGTTAGTTGTTCTATATTATTAGGGTTAGTCACATGGTCAGATGTTTAGACTGAATTTGATATTTTTACCCATCTATTGAGTCCTCCCCAAGGATCTGGGTTAGGCAGAAAATATTGTTTGATGGTGTTAAAAGTATTGGCACAGGATGTAAGCCCTTTCAAGGAAAGCTGCCTTTTGCAATTGACTGGTTGTGATTTTGTCAATGCTGATAATGTTCAACTGATGCTCCAGATGTTTTAGGATTGCACCCAAGGTGCCTATTACTATTGGTACAATCTTTGCTTTCTTTTGCCACAGTCATACTGCTTCTACTTGCAGATCTTTGTATTTTGTGATTTTCTCCAATTATTTCTCTTTTATTCTGCTGTTTCCAGATATTGCAATGTCCATTATCCAGACTTTTTTGTCTTTCTTATCAACAATTAAGTCTAGGTATTGTGTGGCAGGTGCTTATCTGTTTGAATTCTAAAGACCCAGAGCCTTTTAGCTTTTTCATTTTCTATTATTTCAAAAATAAAATAGAAAATTTAATCTATTTTGTAGTCCCACCAGTTCTTGATTGCAGGCAAATAGTATTTCTTGAAGATATAAATTTAATAAATAAATGAATATTCTAGTGCACCATTATTGCTGCTTTCTCATGCTGTTGTTTGTACTCAGTCTGTGTGATCTTGCAGAAACTAACTAGGTAATCTGCTATTTCTTCAGCTTCTTTACAGAGACATAATTTGCTGTCTACTACTGTTTCTAAATTCTGACTATGCATTTTTCTTACGGCTTGGTCCTATACAGCCAGAATTAGCCCCTTTGTCTCTTTCTTCAATTTTCTTGCTTTTAGCTATTGCCACATCTTGTTGTTATTTACTTTGCCAGCGCTTGTTGTTATCTACCTGTTCAAATGTACTGGCAATATATATTTTGTCTTGCCATGTCTCTTCTGTCTTCTCAGTTTGATTTTTCTTACAGGCCAGTTTAGCCTCCCCAATATTCAGTAAGCTTT
>JANHZU010003294.1:143520-153729 GCA_032468055.1 Acrochordus granulatus
AGCCCTTGTTTCTTCTTCAACTGTCTGTTGTACTTGCAACTTTCCACACCCACCTCTGCTTCCTGTATGTCAACATTGTTGTGTGGATGAAAGGCATGACTCATTATTTTTCTGGTCTTCCTATCCAGACCTTTTAGTTGTGCTTGAGTCCAGTACACTATTCCAGATGTGTATCTTGATTCTTTCAGTTTTCACTAATTTTTTTGTTGTTATTAATGGGTAAGGGTGGCACATTTGTCCAGTCCAAACTCCATTGCAATTTCTTGGCTGTATATATGGACAGTGTTGAGCAGAAACTCTTTTTCAGATTTTTTTTTATACAACCTCAGATCATCCATGTGAAAAGGTGGGATAAATTGGCAGATACTTTTGATGGACTGTATCGTTGACTGAAGAATCAATGCAATGATAAACAGTAGTGGTGATAGTGAGTTTTCTTGAAAGATTCTTCTCTTAATATTAACCTCTTGTGACATACTGTATACCAATGGCACATCTTTTTATAGAATTCTCTCTTAAATTATAACACAATGTACATTTCACTCCTTTTAACCATATACTTCCCCATCTGTATATCATAACCAAAATTCTTAGCCCATTTTATAATGCACTTTTTAATTTAGTCTTCTTCCATTTCACATTTCAACAATAATTTACACAGTTAAGCAATTACATAACCATCGTTAGTACATAATTCCCTTTCAAACTATATTTCATGTTGTTTTATATCTTGATAGCTTTGTATCCATTTTCTGTAGTAATAAATCTTGATATGTCAACCATTTATCTTTTCTATAGAACACCTCTTTGACTGAGACCATCAAAAGTATTTTGAACATAGCCTGGGTTTATATCTATTTCCTGCTCCAGTGGGAAGATTGGCTGCATCATGAGGACATCAGGGAGCCAGTGCTAAATCTGCCAAATGTGGAGCATAGCTGGAACAAGCAGAGGAAGGCCCCGGAAGAACACTATAAGATCCAAAACACTGCTAGCCAGTTAATGCTACTACTAATGTTAAGTTAATGTTGTCAGTGATTGTAAGCTACTGAGAGTTGCTTTGAGAGATTGGCAGCATATAAATGTGTGAAATCATAATAAATAAATATTGCATTATTTTATAAGCCATAAAGATGAGGTGGATATAAAATCAGCAATAAGATAAACAATCAACATTTGTAATTACAAATATAAAAAAGTAATACAAATATAAAAAAGGAGAAGTGTTCATCTGTCAGTGGTGAAATTTAATACATAGAAAAGCAGTATGTTTCTGTTTAAGGAATATTAAGTGGAGACTTGATTGGGATTTAGTGGGAATGCTTGAATTTGGATTTCTGCATCAGATTTCTAGGCGAGATGGATGGCATATAAATTTGATAATAAATAAATGCCGACATTAAGGCTTCCAACTCTATGGTTCTGTGAAGCTTCACTACTTTAGCACATTTCTTCAACTATCACTGCTAAATCATTTTAAAGTTTTGTTTATTTACCATATTTATATGCTGCCAATCTCCTAACAGACTCTTAATTAGGGAAGATTAGAACTCAGTTCTTTTGCCATTTCATTGATAGGCATTCCATCTAGAAATCTATTTTCTGACTGCCCAGGACACCATCCATAGAAGATCATCTGTGACCTTATCAGCCCCAAGAAAAAAAGTTTTCTTTTTACTGAACAAGTTGAGAAAATAGTAATGTTTCTAGGAAATAAAGTTCCTAAGAGACAACTTGAGGTGTTTCAACATTTTCCCAAATAATTTCCAGTTGTTTTAATCATTGTTTTAATCTTTTTCAAAGACAAAGGAAGAACAGTTTTTTGATAGGGAGGACTGAAGTGATCCTACTTTACCAAACTTGAGCATCAATGATGCAGTCACTTCCTCCTGAAATTATTAGTGATGGGATACTATGGGGATGGAAATTCAAATGATTTGCTAGTTTGTAATATGAAAATCTTTTGGTGGAGTTATAGTTGGGTAAATAAAAACAAGTATTTGCAATCAGAGATTAATTTTTTTTGAGCTGAATATCTGAAAATATATACCTCCCCAAAATACCCCACTTATTTTGACCATCAATGGTGTCCACAAAGGTGACAATAAAGTTATGATGGTGGCCACAACCATTCAACTGAAGACTTACCCCTTTTTTATGGGCATTTTGACATCACATTTGTAGACATCCCTGTTGACCATGCAGAACAATTATCTGTTATTAATTATACAATTAATTACATAATACAAAGAAAGTATAAGTTTCCAGTGACCATTCATCCGAAAGAAAGTGTCAGGTATAACCCAGGCACTAAAACCAGATTTATTGTCATGCCTATTTACAAGAATCTGCTCAACTAATGGGTTGAACACCTGTGGTTGTAAGATAAAGTCCAATAGAGGGGATGGGTCTTGTACATTTGTGGATACACAGAGACTCCAGGCTAATGCCACTTTTGACTCTGTCATCTCATCTCCTACATCAAATAAACCATTAATGTATAGATTTAGTAGAAAAAAATAAGATTGATTTATGTAAGAAACAGCTTTCTTAGCACAGGTATTTAAGATTTTGCTGTGTTTACTATTGTATCACAAACTCTACTCATGTGTATATATGCAAGTCACTTACTTATACATTACAGTAGTGTGGCACTTGTATCATTTTACCCCCTTGGTCCTCCCATGGACACTGCTGTTTCTGTTTTAATCTTAACAATTCTATGAACAGTATTTTTATATGTCATTTTCAACAGCTATTGAGATTATATAACTGTGCACTTTAAAAACATAACAGCAATGCTGTATACTATTACAACTGCTACTGTACACAAACTGATAACATTCCAGGTAAAAATATAGATCTTTTGATTTCCCTTTGTGAGAGAAATGCTCTTTCCAAAGAGCATCCATATCTTCAAATTTAAGTCCTTCTTTCTTTTATATGACAGATCCCTGTTGCAAGGATTGCTATACTTTTCAGCCTCAGGGGAAAAAAACAGTTGCTGCATGTAGAAAGAAAATTCTAGGCAGAATACAGTTTGCTTTATTTTTTTAAAGCAAAAGCAGAAATTGGAAGTCTAAATTAAGCTGCTTGATTAGAAAAATTAATCTTGTCACTTAGTGTCCCTGTTCCAGAGAATAGGGCCTTTGATTAGCCTTCTTGTTTCAGAATATTACAAGCAGAAGGCAATTTTCCAAACAAGTATAGGAGACCTGAATGAGAAGAGGACAAGGCCACTCAGCTAATTCAAAACCCAAGACATTTGGCAGATGACCCAGATGATCCCTCAGAATGAAAGGCTATCAGTGAACAAAAGAAACTATAGTCCTCATTTAGTAACTGACTCCCTTTAGCAATTGTTCACAGTTATGACAGTCATAAAAAGTAACTTATTCAACCTTCACAGAACCATAAATCAAAGGAAAACTGAAGTTAGATAACAAGCAAAGTTGCAGTTTTTGCCAGTCCCAATTGTGGTTGCTAAATGAGGACTACCTACAAATGTTTTCCACTCTAGTCTGACTTTTATACAGCAAAGGCATAAGACCTGGTCATTTGAATTTGTGTATCTTGAAAGATGGCAGAACAGAAATAAACACTGTTGCTGGTCTGGAACATGTGGGGCAAACTAGGACTGAACCATGTGTGAAAAGGGGGATCAGCCTTGAGTCATTATGCATGGTCAAGCAAAAGAGGGGCTTCCCCCAGGAGGATTGTTAGATATAACCCAAGGTCAGGAGCTTTGGTGCTAAGAAGGAGAAATTATTGTAAGCATACAGAATGATTAAAGCAGTAGATTAGAATTACTTTCATTTGTCTCATTTCCTTTCAACCCAACATTAATGTCTCCTTCTCTTAACAAAAGGAAGAAAGGAAGAGTTATTTTGTTTTTCTTTTGCTGAGAGGCATGCAGCAATTTGAGCATGGCTTCTGATCCTCAACACACAGATGAGGCGGCAGACCAGACTATCTTAGAAGCTGTTCTATTCAGACAGGAAGGAGTGGAGAACCAAGTTCAGAATTTCTCTGCTACTGTACTACAGTTAGTGCAACAGATGCAGGCCTCACCAGGGAGAGCAACACTACAAAATCCACCTGTTCCAGTTCCCATCCCAGGCCACGTTTTGCAGACAGTAATTCAGAGGGGCCAAGGCTGTCTGCCTGAGAGGTACACTGGCAAAGCAGAGAAGATGGGGACATTTATTGCTCAATGTCAGTTATTCATGGGCACCCATCCTGGGGAATTTCCAACTGACCAGATTAGAATTTCTTTCATCTTGAGTCTTCTAACAGCACCATCTGCACAATGAGACCTGCCTATCATTGAGAAGAATAATCCCATAACAGGTAATTACCAGAATTTTATGGGCAGCTTCAGAAGCTATTTCAGGGATCACACATGGGAAGTCACACCCACAACTCAGCCAAGTCAGTAGAAGAGCAAGAGATTACATAGCTAAGTTTAAACTGGTTGCTGCTGACCTCAGCTGGAATGAGCCAGCATTAATTGCACAGTTCAGGCAGGGGTTGAATGACCAGATCAGAGCTGAACTTATCAGGTGGGGGGGTCCCTCAGACTCTGGACCAGGTGTACCAGCTCTGCATAGTCATTGTTTCTCACCTAGAAGAAATATAGACTACTTTCAGCCAAAAAAAGCTTCAAGTCCTTTGCCTAGCCATGCTAATTTCCCTCCCCTAATGCCTGCAGCAGCTGACCTCAGGGAGGAGCACTGAAAATTGGATCTACCAGAAGGTCCCCAGCAGCTGAAGAGGCATAGAGATTTACAGCTTTGCTTTTATTGTGGCACCTCAGAGCATATGTTGAGAGGTTGCCCAGCAAGAGCCCACAAGGGAGGAGTTACAGCCCCAAGAAGTGAAACCAAAGACAGATGCCAGACTCAGGGAATGCTGATTCAGGTAAACAGCCACAACCCCTCCCCTTTCCAGAGCTCACAGGGGGGCTACTCAGACAGTAAGCAGAGCTCAGCATCAGGCAACTAAAGATACTTTATTGACAGTTCCTGTAACACTTCCCCACAGAAGAGAGGGAAAAGATGAGAGCTTTAATAGAAAGCTTCATAGATTTATTCATTGTCAAGGCCTTCCAGATCTCTTCAGTCACCTTATCCCATCCAGTGCAGATGCAGATGACTGACAATCAGCCTTAAATCTGGTCAAATTACATATTCCGCAGCTCCCTTGCAAGCAATCATAGCTCAGCAGAACCAAATGTTAAGCTTTTATATCACAGAAAACCTTCATTTCCCTATCATCCTAGTAGCAAAATGGCTGAAGCAGCATAACCCTATGATAGACTGTGGCTTAGGAAGCCTCCATTTCCCTCTTCAGGGCTCTAGTTGCAAGGAGCCATCCCATAAAGCCATGGTCCGCAATCTCTTCAGAGCCCCAGAGAGGCAATTACTGTTTTTTGCCAGCAAGAGGCTTCAATTCTTCCCCATCACAGGGAAATAGACTGTACTTATAGATTTACTTCCAGGGGCCAAGATTCCTGCTGCCAGACAATATCCCTTGTCTGCCAAAGAATTAACTGTTTTAAAACAGTATCTGGGCTCAAATGTATGGAAGGGCTTCATCTCACCTTCTAACTCCCCAGCTTCAGTTCCCATGTTCTTTGTGCCCAAGAAGCGGGATCCAGGCTCTTCAAACCTAGAGGCTGACCCCTGCTCTGTGTGGTTCATGACTACAAAGCCCTCAATTCAGTGACAATGGAAGTCCATTACCCACTGCCTCTTATATCAGACCTTTTAGATAGGTTGCAGAAAGCACCCATTTTCATTGAGTTAGACCTTCACAATGCTTATCATTTCATCAAGGAAATCAAGGAGAGCTATGAGTATCTGACAGCATTTGACATGAGATTCAATAAATTTGAATATAATGTCATTCCTTTCGGCCTCATGAATATCGGGGCAGTGTTTTCCAGGTTTGTGAACCAGGTTTTTGCTAATTTACTCAACAAGTTTGTGGTATTTTACCTGGATGACATTTTGGTCTATTCTGAAGACAAGGCTCAACATGACCACCATGTACAGGAGATTTTGACCAGGCTAAGAGACAACCACTTTTTTGCTAAATTAGAAAAATGTGCTTTTGACCTCAAGCAATTAGATTACCTGCTTAGATAAAATACCATATTTTCACAGAAGGCATACAAATGTACCCCCACAAAGTGCAAGCAGTACTAGAATGGCAAGCTCCTAAGAACACCAAGCAGCTGTAAAGTTTCTTACAAATTTTTACAGGAGGTTTATTCCCTGTTTCACCCATAAAGTAAAACCTCTCACACGACTCTTGGAAAAAGGGGCCAGGTTCACAGCAATCAGCATTTATGGAGCTAAAACAGCTTTTCGTGCACCATACAAAAACACCCAAACCCATCAAGAAGATTTATAGTCTAAACAGATATATTGGATGTGGCAATTGGAGCTGTCCTTTTACAACAAGTTCCAAATGGTGGGTCAGGTTTACTCCCTTGTGCCTTCTTTCCAGAACTCTAACAGTGCCAGAAAGAAACTATGACATGTTCAACAAGGAACTCTTAGCAGTTCAGGCAGCCTTACAAAATTGGTGCCATTTCCTAGAAGGAGCTTGCTGGCCCATAGAAGTCCACACAGATCATAAGAATCTAGAGATGTTGCAAGCCACTCTCCCCCAGGCAAGTGAGGTGGAGCCAATTTTTTTCACATTTTGATTTTTGAACATTGTATGTTCCAATTGCAAAGAATTTCATGCCAGATGCACTGTCCAGAAAGCCGGAATTCATGCATCTACTCCAAGACCCGGTAGTTGAAACCATTTTATGACCTGAGAATTTCAGGCCAGTTCCAGAGTCACCACCTCTGGAAATACTAGGAACAGCCCAGCCACATTGAGACATCTTCACCAGGATCAAGTACAGAAGCAAGCAGGCCCTTTTATGTGGGCCCAGACAGATGACCTTCAAGGGGCCCTGCCAAGTACCACATCTCCATTTTCAGTCAAGGGAGGGTCATTGAGGCATAAAGGTAGACTAGTAGTTCTGGCAGTCCTCAGAGAAGAGGTGTTGCAAATGTGCCTTGATAATCCAACAGCTGGCTGTGGGGCAGATAAACACTTCATAGAACCTTATAAGACTTTTGCTGATCTAAGATGGCAGCAGACATTAAGGACTATGTTGCCTCTTGCACACCTGCAGACAGGCCAAGTCTCTCCATCAGAAATCCACAGGCCTCTTACAAACCCTGCCTACCCTTCCTCACCCTTGGCATGCTGTCTTTCTAGACTTTATCACTGACTTGCCCCCAGTTCAGGGCCATACATCAATACTGGTAAAAGTGGATTTGTTTCTAAGATGCCTCACTTTATTCCTTGCAAAGGTCAACCCATGCCAAGGAGACTGCTCAATTGTTTTTGGACAATTTTTTCACCATAAAGGTATGGCATGAAGATTAATTTCAGACCGAGGAATCCAATTCACTTCCAGATTTTGGAAAGCTCTGTTTAAGCTTCTAAAGGTGTAAGTCATTTTGTCTTCTGCCCACCATCCCACCACCAATGGTGATGCTGAAAAGACCAATCAGTTTTTGCAATGGTATTTAAAATGCTACTGTACCTATACCAGGTCAATTGGCCTTCCCTTCTCCCATTAGCAGAGTTTTTATACAACAATGCACTGCATAATATGACCCCCTTTCAAGCTCTGTATGTATGGAGTTCCCCCAAGATGTTACCAAACAACCCCAGAGATGAAAATAGTGTTCCAGGGGCAGTAGATTTTTTGCAAGAGCAAATAGCCACACAAACCCTAAGGCAGCTTAAGGCACACAAGCCAAGGAATCTTACAAACAGACTGCAGATGCCCATCAGCAAGAGGAACCTCCAGTATGGAGGGCAAATGGAGTCTGGCTCTCTAATAAGTTTGTGGACTCTACTAGGCCATGTAAGAAATTAGATTCACATTTTGTGGGTCCATTCAAGGAAATACAACAAATCAACCCAATAGCATACCATTTGCATTTGCCTCCATCTATGAAAATGCACCCAGATTCCATTGCTCCCTTTTGTTTAAGAAGCACCCCCTCAGTGACTTGCATTCTTCCCATCTACCTCCTTCTCCAGTCATTGTGGAAGGAGAACAAGGATTCAAGGTAGAAGAAATCTTAGATTCCAAGGCACAGAGAAGAGGCATCCAATATCTTATCCATTGGAAGGGCTATCCAGAGTCTGATTGCTCATGGGAAAATGCCTGGCATGTCCATGCACCACTATTGTATAACGTTTCTTCTGGCATTTTCTCAACAAGCCCCAGCCTGTGCAACTACCAGTCCCAGCTGTACCTCCTTCTGAAGAACCTGTTGATGAACAGGTTGAACAACCTCCCAGCTCCCCCAATGCAAGGCCAGCACTTGCAAACTGTGAGCAGCCTTCCACGTGAGGCCTAGCTGGGCAGAGGGAAAGAGATGAACTGGCACTTAACCCTACAGTTTTTTTCAAAGCCAGAGCATCTCTGGAGCCTCCAGCAGTGAGACACCAACCACCCTTCTAGGTGCAGCAGGAAGGGAGAGAGACTTTGGACTCTGGGCAGCCTTCAAACTCTGGTCCTGCTGGACTGAAAGGGAGGGGGAGCAGGAGATTAACCCTGTGCTTCCCTTACAGCTTCCTCCACTTGCTGAGCCAACGGAGGCTCTCAACACAGGGGAAGGACATTCTTTTCTTTCAGATGATTTCCCTCCTTTCCCACTTCCACTGAGGCTTTCAATTCTATAAATTGTCTCATTTCCTCTTATCCCAACAGAACACTTGACTTCTTCACTTCTTACGTATGGAAACAGCCATGTATCCCAATCCATTTCTTATACATATGAATATATATGTTCTTGTGACATCTGAATTTTCATTGTGTGGAGAAAGTTATTTGCTTTCAAATGAAAGATAACTTCCCAAAAAGTGCAAATTTAAAGACTGGACACATTTAAGAACAAAGAAAGGAATGTTATATGAGGGGAAAGAAGCATGCCACCTCTTTAAATGCTAATTGATGTTCTACTGCTCAAAAACTTATTTTCTTGTACCTGTCAAAACAAGATAAGAAAACAAGATTTTTCAATTAAAATTATAATTTTAAGTATTTTAAAAACATATTAGACATAAGAATGCTAATTTATTTTTCTGATTATAGATCACATTTTTACTGTAAATTGTACTTTGTATTATTATTTTAAATTGCTTATTGTCAAACATTTGTCATCATATTAAAAAAATTTACAGTATTTCTTTACAATTGGGAAAATTACACAGTTGAGACTTTGATGATAGATATGCAATGAATAATACTCTGGATCATTTGATTGCTCTTCCATAAATTCTTGAGCAGATCTGAATGTATAAGAGAATGGTGATGAATAGGGCTTATAAATGCACATTTTTTAAATGAATGCACATATGCTTCTTCATTTCTTCCACTTTGCAGAATTGTCAAATCATGAAATAAACTTAGCAGTGCTGCCAAACATCTACATAAACTGAAAATTATTTACATAGGAACTGAGTTAATAAAAGACATTCATGATAGGACCATGTGGTTCAGTGTTTCATACAAATTAAACTTCAGGAAAGAGGAATATATTACTACCAAGTATACACAATGAAAAAGGACAAAAATAGTAGGGATCTAACAGAAGCAGAAGAGATTAAGAAGAAGTAGCAAGAATACACAGAAGATCTATACAAGAAAGATCCAAATGTCCCTAATAACCATGATGGTATGGCACTGACCTAGAGCCAGACATTCTAGTATATGAAGTCAAGTGAAGCATTACTAACAACAAAGCTAGCAGGGGTGATGGTATTCTAGTGTACTGTTTAAAATCCTAAAAGATGATGCTGTGAAAGTGCTGCACTAAATATGCCAGCAAATTTGGAAAACTCCACAGTGGCCACAAGATCCACTTGTGGAAAAGATCAGTTTATTTTCCAATCCCAAAGAAGGGTGATGCCAAAGAATGTTCAAACTACTGTACAATTGCGCTCATTTCACACGCTGGCATTATGCTCAAAATACAACAAGCTAGACTTCAGCTGTATGTGAACCAAGAACTACCAGGAGTACAAGCAGGGTTTCAAAGAGGCGGAGGAACTAGAGATCAAATTGCCAACATTTGCTGGATCATGGAAAAAGCGAGGGAATTCCAGAAAAACATCTACTTC